>BQNB010004383.1:0-27260 GCA_026074375.1 Tanacetum coccineum | reverse complement strand
TACCCAAATGAGCCCATTACTACATGGGTTGAAATTGTCACCCGTAATGAAAATGTACTAAGTATGGCGAAATCTGACTGTTGTAGTGTTGTTCTTGCAGTGTGATAAGTCCCTGGGGCAGAAAATAGCATCACGCCTCAACGTGCGCCCCAACTTTTGAGCATAAACATCTGGAAGCTACTTTTCATGATCAATGAGAGTGTCATCAACGCGCCTTTATAAGAAAGTTCTTGATGTCAGATATAAAAAAAGTATGGCTCCATGACTGCGTTTCCTATCTTATAAGTTATGTAATGTTCTGTGTGCTAAACGAACCTAAAACTAAGAATAAGCGCACACCTGAAGCGCTCACTTATGGCTAGCTGTTTGAGTCCAGGTTCGGGTTGAATCTACAGACTTGTTGCATACATGTAACATAAGTTGCTGTATACATATATGTAATGTTGTTGCTTATGTTAACTTCATATAATGCTTTGCTGTCTTGTTTTTCATCATCATTAACCATCTAAGTCTTCCTGAAAAACAAAATATTTTAACGAAACTTAATTTTGAGAAGCTTTTTTTAACTAGACCAACTTATATCAACATATTGTTAGCCCGTATTAGTCTTATTAGTATTGTTTATAACTGTATTGGGCTCAAGCGCAAGTTTAGATGGTTCCTTGTATTCATTTATATTGTTAGGATGTTTAATGAGATCGACACACAGATTTATCCTCCTACATGGACATAGTATTTAAACCCTGAAAGACTTGGGATGAGTGAAGTCCACACAATGTCAAAACAAGATGTAACAAGAACTCACAAACGGAAGCCTCACGTGTTTGCCAAGCTGACAAGCATGACAAAGAACGGGAGGTTTCTCCTTATTACACGAAATAAAATTATTAGACACAAGACGGCGGCGTAACACGTCACTTCCTGGATGTCCAAGACGCTGGCCACTGACTAACAAGAAAAACATGAGGAATCGGAGATGGAGTCGTGACCGGGTAAAGATCCCCCGTGCTATCGCACCGGAGAAGCACCTGACGCATCATGAAGTCTTTAACAGAAAAGCCAAGCACATCAAATTCAATAGTGCAATTATTATCACGAACAAACTGACGAAGAGAAATCAGATTTTTAATTTTTTACAATATGGGGAGTAATAAAAACATTATTTAGGTGAAGGGATTTAAAGGGAGTTGGCAAAATACTATGGCCCGTACCAATCGAGATAGATGGATACATACACGTATTAAAAATTTCACTAAGACTAGTAATCGAGTTATTGAGATGGGAGCTCGTACCTGTATCCATATTCTAAGCCGCAGGAGCGGGATCATGAAGTGTCAGCACGAGGTAATAATGTAGAAGATGTGGGCCAGGTTGACCCAGCATGCGGAGCTACAGTAGCCGTATTTGGCTGTTGGGCCGGATTAGTGGACTGGTACCCAAACTGTTGGGCCAGATGTGGTTGTTGGGCCGGCTGGATTGGAATCCCAGGTGGGGGAGCCATATAGTATCCAAAGGGGTGGGCCGGAGCATAGGACTGGGCCGGGATGTGTTGAGCAGCTATTGGGCATGGGGGTACATAGAATTATGGGCTTGGGGATACATAGAAATATGGGCTTGGTCCGGTCATATTGAAACAGTAAGGGTTAGTACGCAAGTGGTAGTATTACTGTAACAAGCAAAGATATTCGCGCGTTGCTGCGGGCGTTAATTTTTCGCGCGTTGTTGCGGGGCGTTAATTTTTTATTTTTTATTTTTTTTTTTTTGTTTTTTCGCGTGTTTTTTTTATGTTTAATAGTGTAAGTTTATTTTTTCCTGCGCGTTACTGCGGGGCGTTAATTTTTCGCGCGTTGTTGCGTGTCATTAATTCTTTTTTTTCCTTTAATTTTGTGCGAGTTTATTTTGTCGGTCTCATATTTAATAGTGCGGGTTTACTTTTTCAGTATCGTGTTTAGTAGTTTTTTTTATGGTCTTACGCGTTGTTGCGTGGCGTTAATTTTTTTTTTTATTATTATTATGTTTTTTTTGCGAATTTATTTTTTTGGTCTCATGGTGTAAAATGACACTGTTTAAGTCAATTCAGAAATGTTACCGTGGGTATTTTTTTATCTGAATGCGTCGGTACTTTTGTAACATTTTTTTCCTCCCTATTTTGTGTCAACAATTTTAAAAAAAAAAAAACTAATTGAGCCGGCCCAAATTTTTAGGCTAAATTTTTTAGGCTTCTTTTTGGCCCAGCAATGTAGCTACAGTGCTTAAAATGAATAGTAAGTCAACGCTTCTCAAATGATAATATATATAATGTGGTATGTATGGTTTGTATGTAGGTTTTAGGGTTTGTATGGGATATGTATTACTGTGACGTGTGGTTGGATGAATTAGCAGCCAACAAAAAATTAACACAAAGCAGCGTGACCATGCACGAACAAGAGAATAAGAAAAAAAAACCCGGCTCGTGACCTTGCACGAACAACAATTGATTATAATGTGTGGATTCATGACATAAGCACAAATCACCAACACAATTCTTAAAGTTGTTAACTGAGAACGAAGGGACGAATTTTTAAGGTTGAATTGATGTGATTTTGGGGATCGGCTGTGTTAGGGTTTTAGGATCTTTTGACTCGATACCATGTAGGAGGATAAATCTGTGTGTCATCCGAACAATATAAATAAATACAAGGAACTAGAGGTGAACATTTCGGGTTTTTTTTAAAACCGGTTTTGATTAAAACCGGTTCGGTTATAAACCAGTTTTTTCATATAAAAAATGCAAAATCGGTTCGGTTAGTCAACCGGTTTAACCGGTTTTTATGCAACCGGTTCGGTTTACAACCCGGGTCGGTCGATTTTTTTTAAACAGGTTACAAACAGCCGGTTCAGTTTGAAAGAAACAGGTTTCAAAAAAACCGGTTTCGGTTTTTTTTTCCCGGTTCTGTTCATGAACCGGTTTTTCTGTACACCTCTACAAGGGACCATCTAGATTTGGGCTTGAACCCAATACAATTATGGGTAAAATCCATAAATGCTTAATGTACTTTTAAAAAAAGACGCATTCTATATACTACACTTTTTTTATTGTTATTATTCTTATCCAACTCAAATTTTTTTTTCATTACACATACTTTATATAAATTTTAGTATGTAGAATGAGTCTTTTTGGAAATTACATTTAGCATTTATGGATTTTATCTTATGATTTTATATGCGTTTTTATACATGTTTTTATTTATTTTTATATAAAGTATGTGTAATGAAAAAAAAACTAGAGTTGGATAAGAATAATAACAATAAAAAAAGTATAGTATGTAGAATGAGTCTTTTTTGAAAGTACATTAAGCATTTATGGATTTTAGAATGAGTCTAATACGGGCTAACACATATTTCATGCGAGAACATTTGTTTTAATGACAAATTTTATTACTAACAATGTTTAAATTTTTTTTATTACTAACAAGACGCTAGGAGAAAAAAGCTTTACAAAGGATTAGTCCTCGCGAAAAGTTAAACGAGACTTGTTAGAAAAGGGGCAAAAGTAGAGGTGGAAATGAGCCAAGCCGCTCGTGAAAAGCTTAGGACCGGATCGGTAAAAAGCTCGAACGAGTCGAGCCTAAACGAGCTCGAGCCCGAGCTCGTTTATTAATCGAGCTCGAGCCCGCGCTTTACTTACAAAGTTCGATTGGGTTCGCGAGCCTTGGCGACACTAGAATATTTTAAGTATTAAACATATATAAAACGTTGTGCATTCGCATTATATGCGAGCTTATTAACGAACTCAATAACAAGCCTATTAACGAGCTCAAGCCAAGTTTTATTTTTTCACAACCAAAACGTATAAACGAGCCTAGCTCGAGCTGAGCCCGAACCTGTATAACATGTCACGAGTCAAACTCAATCTTAAAAAATAAGGCTCGAACCAAGCCGAGCACGAGCTTTATAAACTTAAACGAGCCAAGCTCGAATTCAGCTCGTTTCCACCCCTATATTTCAAAAGCAAACAAAAACATACTCTTAGAATGTCAAAATCAAAATATTGTATAAAAGCCAAGTTAAGTAAAGGTGAAAGGGACAGTAAGAAATAAAATAATTAGGGTTAACTAGTTCATGCATAATGGTATGTAGTGAGAATGGAATGAAGGTTTAAAGATTCTATCTTTTTTTTTAGAACGACAATTATTATAAAACCAACTAGTAAGAAGCTAGAAAAAGAATTACAAAGAGATCAAATAGGGGTGTTGCAACCAACTATCCCAACTAAAAGTACAATTACATCTAGAAAGGCACCAAGTGAAAGAGCGCGAAACAATATCGTCAAAAATAACATCTTTACGAAGGGCTTTCGACGAGAAAAGCAACTGATTACGAAACATCCATACGCTCCACCAAGTTATATAAAGAACTCCTTCCAGCAAATCTTTAACTTTAGAGTTTAATCTGATGGAATTGAACCAATTAAGCCAATCAGCATATGAACCAAGGAGCGTCCATGATAGATTCCACCAGCGGTATACGAGCCTGACGATATCCGTAGCCAATCTGCAACTGAAGAACAAGTGCGAGGAATCTTCCTGAGCAGAGGAGCAAAGCGGACATAAAAGATCAGAAACTAAGACACCACGATGTTGTAAATTGGATCGAGTAGGCAACCGATCCAGGAAAACCTTCAAAAAAAACATTTATTTTTATTAGAACATATTTAACCCATCGAGTAGCAGTAGGGGCTTTCGGCAAGAAACATTCATCAAGAAGAATGCGAACATCTTTGACCCGAAAAACACCTTCCCCATTTAAATCCCACACCCATCTATCCTCCATATTAGACAACAATGTCCCTTCAATATATGTTTGAAGAAGAGCTAATTGAGAAGATTCAACCCCTCCTCTAACAGAACGACGAAGAGAAGAGGTAACCGAGAATTGCAGTTTATCAGCCACCGTACAATCTTTATTAATCTCCAAAGCATAAATTCGTGGAAACATAACACGAAGTTGAGTGTCACCAATCCAAACTTCATTCCAAAATTGCGTGCGTAAACCATTACCCACACGAATATGACAGTGAGAAATCAGGTCCACACCACGATCTTTAAGCATATGCACCTCCCGAATAATGGATTTCCAAGTCGAGTAACGAAACGGAGATAATTTATATAATGAGGAGCCATGCATAGACATGATGAGACGACACCACAATGAATTATCCCGTGATATGAATCTCCAAACCCATTTGAAAATGAGCGCCCTATTTAAAGCATAAAAACTTGAGACACCTAAACCTCCATACTTCTTGGACGCAAGAACCTTCTTTATTTTGTTACATCCAAAAATCTGGGAGTACCATCACTTGATATAAATAACTTTCTTATGTCAACTTATGTAAGTCAACATTTAAAGAAACCAAAATAAACAGTGGTACGGTATGTAAAAGATTTGCTACTTAAGAAAAGAATAGGAGCGTTTGTATATAATATGTATGGGTTACTAAAGTTAAACCGTCCTAAATTTATACTAAAATCACAGTTATGTGAAACGCGGTTCGCTTTGGTACACAATCGTTAAACAGGATAGCGGTTCGCTAAGTCTCTGCATTTGATACGAAATGGGTAGGCTCATTTCAGTTTTTCTGGGTTCGTTTCCGTTCGATGTACCATATAATTTGATATGAAGTACCATATTATATTTGTACACATATTGATATTACTATAAATTTTAATAGGTAAATATGTTTATATATAACATTTACAAATTATAAGTACCGGCTTCTCATGACAACACTTTTTGTTGATATAAATAATGCCTAAAAACATTATTAATATTTATCGACATCCTTACGTTTTGATAATCACAAAATATAAAAACGTCAAATGTAAAATTAAACGTAAACAAGTATTTAGTAGTAAATATTCATTCCGACACTCTAATCACTTAAAGGTATGAATAAATAAATGCCTAATGCATTTTAAGATCAAAGGAAAATTTTATTTAACCTCATACTTTTATAAAATGTTGCAAACACTTTTATAAACTTTACAAAACATTTTCTACAATTAAAAGAAATGTTTTATTCAAAATAAATATTTTGAAATTCAAATTTTCGGACCTAAAACGGCTAGAAAAGTTCCAGAAAATCCCTCTACACAAAAGACAAACTAGGGAGCCCCTAGTCTAAGGCGGCCCCCTTAAATACACGGGCGGCCATTTAAGGGGACCGCCCATAGACTGACGCTCCTCCAGTTTGTCATATAAATACTGGACTTTTCTTCACAATTTTTTCACCTTTTGCACTTATTCTTTCTGCTCAAAACAACCCACATATCCTCTCTAAAATCCTTTGATCATCTAATTATAAAGCTTTGTTTCCAAGTGATCCAAGCTAAATTCCTCAAGTGCAAGAGAAGAATACTTTCATCATCAAGTGATGAAGTATTACACCTCAAGTGTATATTGCAATCTTGTTGTATCCATATCACATATTTGTAAATCAATTGTATATCTTATATTTGTGTGTAGTAGCTAAATCTTGGCGATCTTTGTAAGTATAGTTAGATCGTGGTGATCTTACCAAGTAGTGCTAGATAGTTGTGATATAAGTAGTGTGGTGAAGTGACGTCACAAAGTTGTGAAGAAGTCTTGAAGTTGTGAAGAAGTCGTGAAGTAATGAACAAGTCGTGAAGTTGTGTTGTGATAGATTGGTTCTAGCTAAGATTAGAAGTCGACATTTAGCTTTGTGTCGTAAATCGGTGTAAGCAACGTTGTGTACGGTTTTCTCCTCCATAAGGGAGTTTGTTGACATAGTGAAGAAACTCTCGAGTTGGGTGCTCGGGGAGTGGAGTAGGGCGAAGAGGTGCTTCGTTACCAAACCACTATAAATCATCGCGTTGTGGTTTGATTATTCTTACTCTTATCTCTTGTCTTACTTTATCATTTCATATCACAAAAAGTCGAATCTAAGTTTTACAAACAAACATAAACCTTAAATTAAAAAGCGGTAAACTATTCAACCCCTTATAGTTTTCCACGCTTTTGATTGTCTTTTATAATATGACCTATTCTGACTATGAATAGGAACGATATTTTGCAAATATAAATGGTTTAAATATGAAGGCTTTGCAAGAAATAAAAGCAAGCAATCAAACATAGAAGATTTATTGGGACGCATGTCTAAGAAATGAAGCACGTATAACTGTATAAGGTACTTCTAAATAATTAATAAAGGGTAGTTGTAAAGATACTTCTTAAAACATTATTCGTACTCTTTGATTTTTTTCGTTTGTTTTTTATAATTTTGTTTATATTATAAAACTGTGAAATGAAAAGTACGGAACAAAAATAAGTTTGACAAGTCAAAAGTATTAAACTGTCAAAAGTATGGAACAAAAACTGATAAAAAACTGTTAACTACTATAAATAAAGAGAAAAAAATATTTTTTATACTTTCTATTAGATAGGTATATTATATAAGTTGATCTAAGCCCGGTTGTAAACTTTGAGTTCATTAAAGTTCTAAAGTTTTATTATATTTATATCTATAAATATCGCATGATTAATAAATGAATCTTGACAGGCTATCTTCTAACACTTTCTACTGGGCCAAGGTTACTAATAACAGTACCCACTTAATAATTGTATTGCGTATTGCTTAGTGCAAACAACCGATGAGAATAAATTATAAGATGGTCGAAAAAAGCATTTATGATTTTCATGAAACAAACAAAATGGGTCCAAAAGCCACAAAACTCTCAAGAACATGATGTGATGATGGTTTCCTTATTTTGTGCCTGGGAACACATACCTAATTTGCAACCTGTCCCCATTTGAATATTTAGCCTCTCTTTTTTGTCTTGGTCCACAATTAACATAACCATACTTACAACTAAAAAGACTTAAAAAAACTTTTTTATTCTACTAGAGACTCTGTAATAGATTAAGGATATTCACATCCAAGATTCAAAAAGGTCGGAAGTACTCTGGAAGCAACCTCTATACCATCGGGTAGAAGTAAAGTTATACATTTACATCTCATCTGTTTCATACTTCGCAGAAGATGAGACTGAGTACCACTGATTACATCCTAAATTCAAACTAATTAATCTTACATATTCTTGATTAAGAATTTATTAATTGTACACTAGTTTTGAAAGTTTAAATAGGATGAGGTATGGAAATTTGTCTTGCCTTGTGAACCATTCGAATCAACTTGAAAGGTTACAGGTCAAATTCTGATTTTTCCTTGCTTTCTCAGAAAATCCGATGTCTCGTAAATCTGCATTTGGTTTCTTAATTGTTATGCATATAAGAAACAAGATACCAATATGTTTATCTTTCAAGACTACTTTGATGATTCTTTTCTAATCTAATATCATACAGCCGATAAACGCTTCAACGTACGCTTGGTATCCTATCATAGAATATATATCGATGGTTGGCATCAAAAGATGCATGAGATCGTCACCAATTTACACCTTTTGGAAAATATACCGATGGTTGCTAGAAGAGTTCCGCACGAAATTCTTGTGCTACTATCTTAATCTACAATATGTTAATGAATCGATATAAAAGGATTGGAATATTAGCTTTAAGTTATAATATACTAATGAAAACATGACTGATTACAGATATTGATTCCAGAAGAGGTAAATACAAATCTAATGCCATTTGCAACTTGCAAGTTGTGGTGGACTAATAAACGAGTGTTCAACTATTAGGATTTATATTTGTCGTCACAACATTTTATTATATGCATAAACATAGATTCAAAACTGTACTTGTAGAATTTTCGTGTAAATTTTAATATTTTTAGTCCATGAGTTGCACCTATTTCTAGATGATTACGCAAGCATATGTGAATATCGAATCATATCTCTTGATTATATATAATTAACTATTTTAATAACATATAAAGTATCTTAATCTCAATAATGAAAGCTAAAGCTATGGTATTACTAATAAAATAATATCCTTAATAGTTGTATATTCAAACCTACTACTATTATTGATGCTTATATTTCCGATATTTTGCTCTAACTTATTTTATTATATTAAGCTTGCGTACTTAGAAAATAATTGCTAATCACTTTTGGATTTAGGTATGATTATTTTCACATTTGATAATCAATATAAAAAGGATAGTAGATCATCTGGAGGATTAATACAACTAATATCATATATTAAATATGTAGGATTAATTATTTGACCTTTTTTATTTTAAACTTATATATTTAAGTATAATTCAACTTGATGAGCTTAGGTAGTGCACACGTCTTGATAGACATGTTCCCCGGAAACAAACCTAAGTTTAATCATGTTCTAATACTTTACACACATTAATGAAGTCATTATGTCACAGCAAAAAAAAGTTGAATTCTTCACGGTTTTTTCTCTACGGTACGTTTAACTGTGGACTTTTTTTTATATTGATCAAAAAATTGTCACATTTATATGTGTCAGAAATCTTTAAAAAAATAATCCACACATATAAGTGTGTACAATTACAACAAAGCTACACTTAAAAGTGATTTTTTTTTTATTAAAACGCCACACTTATTAGTGTAGACATTTTGACATTTTTCCACACTTTTAGGTGTGAATATTTAACAATGTTTACATGTTTTGTAATTTTGCCACACTTTTAGGTGTGGACATTCAAAGAATGTTTCCACACTTTTAACTATAGGCATTTTGATAATATTTCCACACTTATATGTGTAGGAAAATTTGTCACACACATTATTACCGCATATAGCAAAGTGTAGCCATTATAATTTCTCACATTTTAAGCGTGGACATTTAACCTTAAAAATATAGATAATTCAACTAATTTTTTGTAGTGTGTTAATAAATAAATAAAAATGAGATTGTATAGATTTTCAATAGCACCTAACTCTTTTTTATAACAAGAAAAACCATTGTCTGAAAAAAATGATCTGAAGTTAATCATGTAAGTTGAGTCGATGGTCTTAGTCGGCACGTTTAAACCGTTTAATACGCTCTAGGTTTAATAAGTTTTTTGATGTTCATGAAAGAGCTAGTTGTTGTATGTCCGCGTATATACCGGACGGGCCCCATATCCGAACGGGTCGGACGGGTCCGGACGGGCGCACTACATCAACCCGAAAGAAGACAAAACGTTAGACTCGATAAAGAGGGACGCCTCTTCAAACCGTTGGACAATAACAAGCACTTATGCAACATCGCTATCCCGGGAATTAAGGGGCGATGTCTCCAAGGATTACCGACACCCAAGGCAAAGGCTAGGCATAGGTCGTCTCGTTCATTCCCAATGTGTCAAGAACAGTACTTCCAAACAGTACTTCAAGTAGTATAAATACCCCAGCATTTACTGCTTGAGGGGTAGGTTTTTCAACCACACACTCACATTTACCACTCATAGCCCTTTCGGCTCTTACAAAGGTACTTACTTTCACGCCCGAGCTTGGTCCTGGGTCAACACCCGGGGCGAGCTAACGGGTTTTCTGTCTTACTTTCAGATATTTAGGTGGATTACTCGACTAGAAGCGCGGGACTCTCCTACTTCCTCTAGAACGGTAAATTACTTAAACAAATTGGCGCCATCCGTGGAAACCTGATCTTATCTACTAAGAATGACTAATCCCGCTAGAGGTGGAGCTCCGGAGGGTCAAGACGACCGAGAAGGAACTCCCCCTCTAACTAAAGAACAAATCGAAGGACACATATCCGCCATGAAGTCTATAATCAAAGATCATAACAAGCGAAACAAAGCTAACCCGATACGGCTGAACTTCGAGATAGAAGACCAAGACCCCAATGAAGATCGTATTGTGAAGGGAAAGTAGATTAATGATGAAGATCTAAGTAAGCCTTTCAAAGAAACATTAAGGACGCCCTTCACACGGAGAATAATCGAATTCTCCGGCCCAGAATATAGCATGCCAACCAACATCGCACTATACGACGGGTCCACTGATCCAGCAGACCATTTGAATCGTTTTGTGGGGGCTGCGAACTCAGGGGAATGGCCCATGCCGGTATGGTGCCGAATGTTTCAGCAAACACTGGACGGATCAGCCAGGGGATGGTTCGAGAGCCTTTCCCCCAATAGCATAGATGAATGGTGGAGATTGAGAGAGGCTTTCACCACTAGATATTCAACCAGGAAAGCGTGTTATAAAGAACCTCACGAAATCACCAAGATAGTGAGGAAGGCCAATGAAACCCTAACGACATTCAAGGAAAGATGGACTGTGGAGACAGGATTCATCATTGGTGTCCCAGAAGTTATGAAGATTTCATCATTCATGGACTCTGTTAAGTCCCCCGAATTAGCCAAGCGTTTTGCTAGTAATGTGCCCAAGACGGTCAATGAAATGATGAAGCGTTTAGATGAGTTCGTAAGGGCCGAGGAGGCATACGCCCTTGCGGAATTGCCGCCAGGGGAATCGCGAGACATCCATCGTCGATTGTCTTTTCCGATAGGATCGCGAGACATCCATCAGCGACTGACTTTTCCAGCTTCCAGAAGAGACGACCGAGATGGTCGGAACAGCCCGGGAAAAGATTTCCGAAAGGGCGACTATAGAAATTCTTACAAGGTCAGAGACAACTTCAATACAGGAAGACACAGAGACTACAGAGCTCCATACCCCCAAAGGGAGCAAACAAACAGAGCCGTACCGGTACTTTCATTAGATTCCTTGACAAAATGCCCTAAAGAAATACTGGCAACAGAAACGCAACTGCAATTACCACCACCAAGACCTGTGGCTAATCCGTTAAGGACGGGCGACCCGGACAAATATTGTGATTATCACCAGGATAAGGGTCATCACACAAATGACTGTATCCAATTAAGAAAGCAACTAGAAATCGCCTTAGAATCGGGAAAGCTGAATCACTTGATGAAAGACCTGAGGCAGAGGGTGGAAAGGAGACAAAACAGAAACCCTCCAGTACAGAAGGTAATTAACATGGTCAACGTTCACTCTTCTAAAAAGAAGAAACGAAAGGACCGCGAAGCAACGGAGTCTTGGATGAACACCCCTATCTCTTTCCCGCCAATTATGACGGATGATGCGTCGGACGAGCCACTGATAATAGAAGCAGAGGTTGAAGGATATCTCGTAAGGCGGGTCTATGTGGACGAAGGATCATCGGTGGAAGTCATGTTCGAACATTGCTTCGAGAACCTTCCGGAGAAAGTGAGGGCCGGACTCAGGGAAACTAGAACGGATTTGGTGGGTTTCGCAGGGGAGGTAGCGAAACCCTTGGGAAAAATTGACCTGGAAGTACGCTTCGGGAATGAAGGGTTGAGCCGGAGGACATCAATGAAATTCATAATCATCCGCGCACCATCCCCTTACAATGTAATACTGGGGAGACCAGGCCTGAAGATACTACATGCCATCCCATCAACTATTCATTCAATGATCAAATTTCCAACTCCAAAAGGAATAGCTACTTTGATCGCTCGAACAATCACAATTGCTGAATGCCGACTCAGAGAAGAGAAGCAGATGATAAGGGAAGAAACGCCCCAAGAAGAAGAGGGCGTGGATGTTACCGAGCAGATAATTGTCAACCCCAGCTTTCCAGACCAAATGGTCACCATTGGAGGAAGACTCTCCAAGGGCTGTAAGGAGCAACTGAAAACGCTTCTGAAAGGCAACATGGAGGTGTTCGCTTGGGAACCTGCCGACATGACTGGGGTCCCTCGAAAGGTCATAGAGCATGCTCTCAATGTAAACCCTTCCCTCGATCCAGTATGTCAAAAGAGAAGAACCTTCTCCCCAGAAAAAAGTAGGGCAGTTACCAAGGAAGTAACCGAATGGATCAAAGCAGGGATAGTCCGTCCGGTCAAATACCCGACATATATCTCCAACCCAGTTTTAGTCAAGAAGTGTGACGGATCCTGGAGAATGTGCATCGATTTCAAAAACCTGAACTCGGCATGTCCAAAGGATTATTATCCCTTACCCAACATAGACTGCAAAGTTGAAGCCGTTATGGGTTTCAAATATAAGTGTTTCTTGGATGCCTACAAAGGGTATCATTAAATCCAAATGGCAAGAGAGGACGAAGAAAAAACAGCTTTCTACACGGAGCAAGGAACGTATTGTTATACAAAGATGTCGTTCGGTCTAAAGAACGCAGGGGCCACCTATCAAAGACTGGTAGACTCGACCTTCCAAAACCAGATAGGAAGAAACCTGGAAGCATACGTAGATGATATGGTAATCAAAAGTAAAGAAGAGACAAGTCTCTTGGCTGATATAGCGGAGACATTTGAAAGCTTGAGGACAATAAACATGAAGTTAAATCCCAAAAAATATTCGTTAGGAGTAGAGGAAGGCAAATTTTTGGGGTACATGGTCACTTCGGAGGGAATCCGGGCGAATCCTAAAAAGACGAAAGCTATATCAAATCTTCAATCTCCTAAAACATTGAAAGAGATGCAAAGCCTCAGCGGGAAACTAGCTTCTTTAAACCTTTTTCTGGCCAAATCAGCCGAAAGGGCCCTCCCTTTCTTCAGCACACTCAAAAATATAACAAAGGAGAACAAGCACGAGTACCGATGGACCCCGGAGACAGAGGATGCATTTCAACAGATGAAGAGACTGATCATGTCACTTTCGTCGCTGACACCACCTTTCCCGGAAGAGACATTATACGCATACCTAGCGGTATCTAGGGAGGCGATCTCCGCAGTACTTTTGATGGACCGGAATGGAAGGCAATGTCCCGTACAGTATGTAACTAGAACACTAAACGAAGCAGAGAGGAACTACTCCCCTCTGGAGAAATTGGCTCTTTCTTTAGTTAACATGACAAGAAGGCTAAGAAGATATTTTGAAGCTCATCCGGTAAAGGTCATCACGGACCAGCCAATCAAAAACATACTTAGTAGGACAGAAGCTTCGGGGAAGCTAGCAAAATATGCAGTGGAGATAGGAACATACAAAATCTCCTTCATACCGTGGAATGCAGTAAAAGGTCAAGTCCTAGCAGATTTCCTTTTGGACGCCCCAGATGGAGAAAGGGAAGATGAATATTTTTGGAGACCGGAGATCTCTCCAGGGATAGACGACACAGAGGCATGGACCCTTTACACCGATGGGGCAGCCAGTTCAAAAGGCTCAGGAGCCGGTCTTATTTTAACTGGACCTAGTAGAGTGGAATATGCTTATGCCCTCCGGTTAACATTTTCCAGCACAAATAACGAGGCAGAATATGAGGCTCTCCTAGCAGGGCTACGTATAACACGAATGATGAATGTCCTATGGATAGAGGTTAAGGTAGATTCCAAGCTCGTGGCCAGTCAGATTAATGGAATGTACGAAGCTAGTAACGGTTCAATGATCAAATACCTAGCCAAAGCTAGAAAGTACATCTCCGAATTTAAGACCTTCTCCATTGAAAACATACCAAGAGGAAATAATCAGAAGGCCGATGTATTGAGCAAGCTAGCTACCGTGCCGTTCCACAACCTTACCAAAGAGATATTGGTCGAGGTCCTGAATGAACGGTCAACGGAGGTCCAAGAAGTACAGACTATAGTAGAAGAGGAGGGCGATAACTGGATGACTCCCATCATCAAATACTTGGAGGAAGGCATAGTACCATCGGATAACAACGAGGCACGAGCTCTGCGTGCCAAGATAGGCCAATATACAATGGAGTCAGGAGTCCTATTCAAAAAGGGGTATTTGATTCCTATGTTGCGATGTGTAGGACCTCTTCAGGCAAATTATGTCATTCGGGGAAATTCACATGGGATCTTGCAGAATGCATGTGGGTCCTAGAGCGGTAGTAAGGAAGGTAATGAGACAAGGTTATTATTGGCCCACCATGCATGCAGACGCTAAGACAGAGGTAGATAAGTGTGACTCATGCCAGATTCACTCCCCGATACCGAGACTTCCGAAAACGTTCATGACTTCCATTATGGCCCCGTGGCCTTTCTATCAGTGGGGAATGGACATACTTGGTCCGTTAACTCCGGCCAGAGGAGGAGCTAAGTTCGTAACACAAATCAAAGTAGAATATTCAATTTTTGAATCAAAATTCATTCTTTATCAAACCACCACCACAATCATCATGATCCTCAAATCAAACCCAATCCCTAACCCCTACCACCGCTGCCAAGTGTCATCCCCATCGCCGACCACCTACCGTTGCTACCTCCAACAATAACCACGAGCCATCTTCCTCACCCGACCACATCCACGCCGCCATCTTCCTCGTTTGGTACGATTAACATCAACTTGGGTTTTCAAAAAAGATTAAGAAAATGTAAAACCACCCTTTTGGTTTTTATCAACATTTAATTTTGGAATTATTGAAGTGTGTATTCCAATTCATGCCATTTTTCTTTTTTAACTCCCTAACTGATTCATAAAAATGTTATGAATAGAGAGGAGTAAACGGGGTATGTAAGTGTTAATAGAATATTGGGAAAGAAAAGATTATTGGGGAAGGTGGACAGTTGTGGAAGCTACATTTTTTATAGAGAGTACAAAGACAATTTGAGTCGTGTGTTTGTGAAGTTGTGGTTGAGGTTATTGTTTGTGTTTGCTATTCGGTTTGAAGATTTGATGCAAGTTTTTGTGTAAGGATATGTTTAGTGTTTGTGTAGTCATTATTGTAGGAGTAGATCTGGGTTTTTGATAAACTTTTCTTTTTGGATTTAATATTCTTAGATCTAGTCAACAGTATGAAAAACCCCCAAATCTGTGTTTTTGTGTTGGGTGATAGGTTTTTAATAAGGTTTTTGAATTTACTTTGAGAAAAACAATTAAAAAGAAAATAAAAATTAAAAGAAAAAGAAAATGAACAGAAGACGAGGGTTTATTTAGTAATTTTAGTAGTCAGAATCAAGGAAAAAAGTGGAACCAAATTCGTTCACAAGGTCCGTTTTTTGCAATTTCGAAACTCGACGGACCAAAAGTGCAATTTGGCCAAACCACAAGGATCATTTTTGCAATTCTCTCTATATAGAATAAGGAAATTCTATTTGTATCATGTTTATTTTTCTGTTATACTTTTGTCAAGTGTGTTTAATATATTAATCAAAGTAATTTGACTAACCCACTCCTAAAGGTTGTCTTAAAGAAATTTTCTTTATCAAATATGTCCCGCAAAGAGTTTCATACTTGGTTTTGGTGTTTAAACGAGGTTTGCAACCAGCGTTTTGTTGCTGAGCGTGAGGGACTACATCTGAAACGGATCGATAATCTCAAAGACTATTTTCGTAAGTTTTCGATGAAAATATTTTCGAAAATAGTCATCAAGTTATCGGTCCGTGACTAGCTTTGCAATACACCAATAACCTCAGGGATTATTTGCGTACACTTAATTTTGTATTTTTTTTTACATCAAAAGTGGTGAAAGGGGTGAATTTTTTTTTTATTAGAGGACACGTTGACCAAGGCATGTACTGACTTTTAATTATTATAGTAGGGTTACGGTATTGCTACCCGTACAAGCAATACCCCTTATTGTTCGCTGTATTTTATTGACATGACAAGACATTTTTTAAGTGTTTTCGTTTCGTATTTTTCTTATTTTACCTAGTTTTTGACTTATAAAACTTTGCGGTCGCGCGCTGCGCGCTCGGTTTTTTTTTCCTGAAAGTTTTACACCTCATTTTTTAACAGTGAAGACAGCCTTAATCTACTTGTCATTTTCCATGTTTTATTAATTTTGACTTATCAGACCTTATATTTATATTATGTTTTTTTATTTCACAATTTTATAATACAAACAAAATTATAAAAATATAAAAAAAATTAAAGAGAGTTTTTGTAACAGTTTTGGAGAGTCTTAATAACCAATCCATATACTAATGTGTTATTTATTCTTTCATTTTTTAGCATATAAATAGGAGAGTGAGCTAAGCAAAGCCAAAAGGTAATGAGAATTGACAAGATAGATCTAATTTTAGTTTTAATTTTAACTTTAATTTTGATGTTAAACATGTATACATTTTTCGAAAATAATATTATTTGCTGAGATCAACATTGGGATTACTCTTTTAAAAGTCAGATGGATGAGATGAATCATAACTATTAATTTTTCATTAAAATAAAAAACAAACTTTATTCTCTATATTTTTCAAACAGTAAATCGTTAAGCTACGAAAAATACACCATCACGACGAGAATATTTGTATCTTTCAGTAGACGGACAATTTGTTATACGTTTGACCATTTTTTAGTGTTGAAATTTTCGTCTAGAAAAACCACACGTGATTTGTAAACGAGCAACAAGCTGCGCCGCTAGCCTTTTTTGGTTGCAAAACCAATTCTTATGTATCATAACATTACAGTTCATAACTTGTTGGACTCTGTTGAGTAGCTTCGGCGCCTCAGGTTCAATGAAACCAAAGGTATCAAATGCAAAATTAAAAAAATTACGTGTGATTTTACAAATTCACGTGTGATTTATAAAGTAATGACGAGAATATCTTTATCTTTTAGTATGATGCTAAATTGATATTACTTTCGGACGATTTTCTCTAGTGTTGAAATTTTCACCTAAAACACCCGATGATTTGTAAATTTTACTTGTGATTTGTTATTTTATAATAATCACGTCTAATTTCAAATATCGTATGTGATTTTACAAATTCACAAGTGATTTTAAAAGTAAGAGTGAATTACATAAATCGTCCTTGTGGTTTACCGGATCTAATAGATTTGGTTCATGTGCTTTTTTTTCATCAGGTTTGGTCCTTGTGGTTTTGATCCATTGCGGGTTTGGTCCCTTGTGGTTTTGATCCATTGAGGGTTTGGTCGCTTGGTCAAACTAAGGAAATGTTGGTCAAGAGACCAAACCCGCAATAAATCAAAACCATAAGGACCAAACTCGATGAAAAAAAGCACATGGACCAAATCTGTTAGATCCGACAAACCACAAGGATGATTTATGTAATTCTATCTAAAGGTAATAATTCACGTGTGATTTTATAAATCTATAAATCGCATGTGATTTCACAAACTCACATGTGATTTTTAAAGTAATAAATCACATGTGATTTTCGTAATTTACCCATGTGATTTTTTTACTGGAAATTAAAAAAAAGGTTCGTCAAAATTATATAAAAGTGCCCATCTTTAGAAATATAATTTAATTCTCGTCGCGATTGTATAATAAATTTTGCTTAACGATTAACGGTTTGCTAGATATATATTTAAAAAAATGATTGAAAGGTTATATTTTTTAATATGATGAAAATAAATGTGCTAGGATTTTACTATTTGAACTTTAGAAAAAAAATGTTCTACATAAAACTTTTCTCTTCACCATATAGTGCACCTTTTGTCTTTTTTCCTGAAATTTACACAATTGTTCCTGAGATTTATCCATCGTTGCAAAGTTCATCCTAAGGACCAACCATGTAACATAAACATTCTTCAACCTAAAAATTGTAATCTACTAATTTACAAAAAAAATTATTTGAAAATCCCAATTAACATGTCTATATGAAAATATAAGAACAATAAATATGCATGAAACACAAATAATAACTTTTCAATCATGTAATGCTTTATTGATAAAAATCAAAGTATTGTAAAGTGCTATGATCACACTTTTTGAATGACAATGTAAGATTACTCTTTGAACAAGTAAACTTGACAAGTTATCAAGTTTAGGAGCGAACTTGTATAGACCCGCTGATAGGATCAGCTGACTAATTGTAAGTTTGATAAAGGAGTAAATGCAACTATAATAACGACAATAATTAAAGTGATAACATTTACTCCTACAAACATTCTCTATTTAAAGTGATATGAGGTTGATTCATTAGTGTCGGTAGTTGGGACTATCCTCGGTCAAGGAATTTAGTGGAGAAGTACGTCTGAATTTAATGCACGTCCATTCTTGTAAACATCATGCCCATACTTTTGTGAACAGTTCTGCCAACTATTCACATCTTTCACCAACTCGTACTAGGTAGACTTTAATTCGAAAGACTCTTTTGTCCTGCTATTTTGTTTTATCGAATTGTCCCGCCTAAACACACTTAGAGGTAAGAGCTATGCTCAGTTTTTTTTATCTCAAAGAGTAATAATTTCATCAGGGTATTGCCATCCCCGACTCTCTTCAAACCTTTAACGTATTCTATCTACATACCAGCTGATATCCATCCCAGCTGAAGAGTGTGTCTTCAAGTAATCTTCGACTTTCTTGATAATGTCGTTGACTTAATATGTCTGAGGTTGCTCGCTGAAGTTGTGCTTCAGCGAGTCATGCAATCACTTACTGATGTCTATCAACGAGTCTTCAACACTTAGCTTAAAATTTATTTAAATCTAGGCAGAGACAATTGGGCACTAAATTGGCCTAACAAACTCCCCTTATTTGAATATAATTGATGCTTAGGTCTTTATATTATTTGTAACTGAGTACACGGCTTCTTCTTACACATAATTTTAGCAGAGAAATTAACAAAATAATTCATTCATTAATACATTACAAAGATTATTCAAATCCCATACCATCTAAATTATTTTCTACAATTTACCTAGTAGCTACAACATCAGGCCTAGCCTCAATTACCCATATCAGTTCATCATACACCTTCTGAGCATATTCTGAGTCAATATTTATTAGATTCTGAATCATGATTTAGTGCACTGTACTTTTAAGGTTGTACTCACTTACTCGCTGAAACACCAAGTCAAAGTTTCCATTGTAGTACAAAATCTCAACTTCAAGCTTTTCAATGACTTGGACAAATTTAGCAGAAGTGATTCCCAAGGGAGGTGTCAGGTTCATGTGCATACCATCCACCACTACATCCTGTGAAACAAACACCTCTTTAAGAGTTTTCTAGTTATCCTCTTCCTCTTTCTTTTAGCAGGTGGAAGTTTAAAGTCAGTGAGTTGATATCGTGGAGGGATGTTGAGCTTATCAGCAGTTGTAGCTACCCGTTTGAATTTTGCTTTAAGGTTCTTCAACAATTGATCATTTGCAGTCATTTATTCCTATATTACTAGTTTAGTAACTCACAAAAAAAAGCCCCCCTTTTCAGTGAACCCAAGCATCTTTAGTCTGAAGTCTTCAAAAATCTTGTAGTTCAGAGGCTAATTGTTCCTGGTGATATGCGTAGTAAAAATCTTAGTTGACTTGTTTACCCTGTAATTGAACTTGGTAATGGGCAGCTGGTCATCTATGAAGTTAATGCAGTTCAGGTATTCCTCCCTTGACCGGCTCAGATGTTGGATTCTCTAAGATTTAATCTCAGTCAGCTTTTTCCGTTTAGCCTTTCGCTGAGCTAAGGTCAACCTTTTGAGGGCCTCTTTAGACTTATCCTTTGTAGCCTTAAGGTCAGCCAATCATTTTGTTTCTTGTAGCTAAAGATATACTTCTTCAATGGTTATTGGGCCTTCCTCAGGTTTTCTGAACTGTTTAAGAGTAGATAAGATAGTGGCTGATCCTCTTTGCTTTATTAGAGGCATGATAATTTTCAGAGCATCATTAGTGGATTGGGATATTGATTTGATGATAATAGGATATATAATATATACCTAAAATACCAAATTAATTATTGTATAGTGAGTATCCCGTTCGATATAAAAATTGCTTGAGGACAAACAATATTTTATCTCCCGGATGTCGTATCCCGACGAAGTGCGAATTTGAAAACCTTGTTTTGGTTCGTGATCGTGTGCTTGAATAATCAATATTTTGGATTTGGTTTTTAAATCTAATAACGCAAAGGGGAAAGCAAATAAAGGCATGCTTAACTAGAATTTAAAGCAATTTAAAAACCTAACGACATTTAGAAGTAATTAAAAGCTAATTAAAACTAAATAAACTAACTTAATTAACTAAAAATGACAAATTAAAATTCTTAAAACTCAAAATGCAAATTTTTTAACTAAACGACTTAAAATATTTTTTAAAAGTAAGAAAATATTTTTTTGACTTTTTAATCTATTTAAAACTACTTTTAAAACTAAATAATACTAAAAATTAAATTAAAAATACTAAACTTAATCTTAAATTTTTTAAAAAATTCCTAAAAATACTTTAAGCTAAAAATGAGATTTATAAAGAAAAATGGATCAATAAGCTCTAACCTACAAGCTGCTAAAATTCAATAAGCTACAACTGAAAAACGTGTATAAGTAATTAAGTGTGCAAAGGGTTAACAGAAAAGTTCCAAGGGCACTACTGGTTAAGGTGTTGGTGTTGTGAAGGTGAGGTCGTAGGTTCGAGTCCTGGACCTGCACTTTTTTGAAAACTTTTTTTTAATTTTCTTTTTGAAAAAGCTAAAGATCAAGCTAAAATGAACAACTTTAATAAAGAGCTTTTTACTTAAACTTATGAATAAGCTAGGAAGCTTCATCCTAAAAATTGGCAGTTGGGCTTAAAACTAACATAACATTAAGCGAAAACTACGATCGAGAGCGACGTCACCTTAATAAGCTAAAAGATAAGCAACAATAAACTGGATGTAACAGTCTATAAAACCTTGCATGTGTGTGTGTGTGTGTAGATGAGCTAACTAGATAAGCTAAAAAGCACCTAAAACAATTAGAAGTTTACTCTAAATGATCTTTTTAAAAGATCTTGAACATATTTTAAGCTTAAATTTAGAATCTATATAAGCACTTGTCATAAGCTTGAAACCTAAAAAAATGATAAAGTCTAGACTTAAATAAGCACTAATGATTAGATTTAAGCAACCTAAATAGCTGATAAATACCATAAAAAGATTAAAAAAAGTTTACTCAGACAGAGACTTAAAGGATTTGACAAATTTTAAGCTAAAATTAAGACTAATTAAGCTAAGAAAAAGCTAGACAACTTAAAGCATATATAAAGCAACACCTGAAGAACACAAATAAGCTAGAGTTAAGAAAATTTAATAAGAGATTATGCTAAAAAAGGAATTGGAAATGACAAACTACACTAATATTTTTTTGCTTTTTGATATGAAGGACTCATTTGCAACTTGAAATTAAGACTCAAATTCTACTTTAACCAACTAAAAAAACTTAAAACAGATTCAACTTAGATCTCAGTAAGCTAAATTTAATTAAGCTTAACCAAAGATAAGCTAAAACTTAACCAATAAATGATATGCAAAACAAGGCTCTTAAAACCAACTACTTGACTGTTTTTAGCCATTAAACTTTCAAAAAGCTATTCCTAAGAAACAAACTAAAAAAAAATGTTGAATGATGCCAAATAAACTCATTTAAACACAGAAAACTGTAACTGACACAAGCATTTGAAAAAAAATCAATCAAATAAGCAGTTTGACCTCCCTAATGATTGATAGACTTGGAAAGTTGATAAATCAAACTCTAAACTTGACAAAAATACTTTTAAGCTTAAAAAAACTTGCTTAGAAACTTAATTAGAGCTTATGAAATCAAGTCTGATATCCAAAAACAGATTGCACTCTCTTTTCTTGCATTATAAATGCTTATCCTAAACACCCCTTTAAAATTTGTATTCTCATTTTAAAGCCAAAACAGATCCAAGTAAGCCATGATTTGTAAAAACAGATTAAGAACTAATCATATAAATGATAAATAAGCAAATACTAAGGTAAAATAAGCAATGTTGAATAAGCTACTATAATAAGCTATAAACTAAGATCTAAGATGTTTTTCGACATAAACTCAAATTAAAAATCTATTCAAAACCATAAAC
This sequence comes from Tanacetum coccineum, assembly GCA_026074375.1. Lineage (NCBI taxonomy): Eukaryota > Viridiplantae > Streptophyta > Magnoliopsida > Asterales > Asteraceae > Tanacetum > Tanacetum coccineum. The sequence continues at coordinate 4,616 of BQNB010004383.1, read as the reverse complement.
TAGACTTATTAAGCTATATTGAAACTGAATAAGCACAAATAAGTAGCAAGAAGCAAGCAATAAGCAGTAAGATAAGCTAAACAGAATTTAAGCAAGCAATAAGCAGTAAGACAAGCTAGAGCTTGTAGACAAGCTCTTTTGAGCATTTTTTATCCCTGTGTTATCCGGGTGGGGTGAAAGTGAAAAAAAGATGGAAAGAGAGATGATGAATAGTAATTTTAACTAGGTGTTTGACCCGTGTTTATAAGATTTTAGACCCGGGAAATAGTTTTGGGCTTGGGTTATAAATTTGGGCCAGGAAATGATATTGGATAAATGGATTTAGATTTGTATTTTTGTTATATTTTTAGGCTTAGATTAGTATCAATACAATGTTAATGGGCTGATCCGGCCTAATAAAATGGGTACAGGTTGGCCCATTAAGGATGTATACGCCTTCGACTTAGATTTCTTGCACTCTTCCAATCTCGTGCTTGGTTTTGTCTGTTTTGGCTTCGTTTTTGTCCTTTTTGATTTATCCAATACCTGCACAATATAAATCACTAAATATACATATACAATGCATTTTCTATGTATTTTTTTGTCATTTAAGCTCGTTTTTATTAGGAAAAGGATATGTGATTAAGCACATATAAAAAATCCTCCATACTAAGCTATTATCGTGTCCTCACGCAATGTCATAAACATATTTAAAAATTTCAACCCTCTTAGACTAATTACCTTGAAAAGTAGCTAAGTGTTCATCTAATGGGATTAAGAAATCACTAGTTTTGAAAAACCCCCCGTTTTTCCATTTTTTTATATATATGCAAACATTTATTATTATCATTCATTCATATTTTTTTTCATTAATAACTTTAAGGATCACGGAACAAGAAACACTATAAGGATAAATTCATCGTCCTTGATTTTTCACCTGCCCCAAACCAAGCTTAAAAACAAAATCATTGTTAAATACAAGTTAAGATGCTAACACTACTCATAGATGCAAATTGTGTACGCATAGCCACTTTCCGCTCCCTTATTCCTAAGTCCTCTAAGGATTTTATTCTTATTATTGGTGATAAATAAATTATGGCCTTATTTTAATAAAGTAAACCCGGTTTAGACCATAATTAGTTTGAAATCCTTTCCTAAAGAGACGATATGATGAGAATAAGGTCCACATTAACGTTCTAATTTTGCATGATTTAGGGGTTATCCTTTTTATTTCATCCGAAACAACTCAACTACGTGTTCCATAGAGGAGGCTTTATTAGCATAACCCCCAGAAGTCAAAATTTGGCTTTATTCTTATTATTATTATAGAAACATTTTCTAAAACCTTGGTCCTTTAAACAACTGCCACATCGGTATGCGAGCCGACCATGGTCCAGGAGTCTTATTTCGACCTCGGTAATTTCCTCGACCTTTTAGAAGGCTGCAAACATCGGCCAGGATATCCCGACAGATGCAGTAAACTTTTATCAGGTCTCTGATTATTATTATCACTATGGGCCTTCTTTTGAAGGATGCCAATATCGCAGCGAAACCGAACAGACGACAGTAAACCTTTATATAGACCACAGTTTTTTATTATTATTATTGTTATTTACCTCCACCCTTTTTTTTAAAACGGACTATCAAATCGGTATGCGACATTGCCGGCCATGATCCAGAAGTTTATTTCACGGCTTTCAGGTTTATATTATTATTATTATTATTATGACCAAATTTTAAGTCATTTTTCTTTGTTTTGGTCTTTTAAATACTGACTACGGTAGCGAGCCGTCAAGAATCGTGGTTATGCCTATTTCCCTACAAACACTGACAAAACTCGGATGTGTACCTTACTTTCACCAGAAGGGAATCTCTTACGAAGGGATCTAAAACTAAAAAAAAAAAGGAAAATAAAAATCGGCAAAAAAAGAAACAAGTAACTTTATTTATTTAACAATAATATAACGTTTATTAAGCTGATGGGAGCAAAAAACCATAATTAACCACTATGAGCTCTAAAGAGATCCAACTACTTCATCCTTAGCATCTAACTTATATTCAACTCTATCATTTTTCGTTCTTCGCAAATTTAAAATCTTTAATAAAAAGATCCACGAATGCTTAGTCTAATAAATACAAGCTTTGCAAATTTAAAGTGTATTATGGAAACTTGCAAACTCTTGGACAAATTACACTTATGATCTTGTAAGATTTCCAAATAATCCTTGTTTAGCATCTAACTCATAATTAACTCTATCATTTTTCGTTATTCGCAAAGATCCGCGAATGCTTAGTCTAAAAGTTAAAGAGCAAGCTAGAGCTCAACACGCTTGATCGAGTCAAAATTTATTCTTATTCTACCCAGCAGGAAAGTCAAAATTGTGACAAAACACTTATTTTATTTTTGAAATTTTTTAATTTTTTTCATTTTTTTGGTATTTTGGTGGTAAAAACGGGATTACGTAAAAACAACGATTGCATGCACAATCAAATTGATCGATCCCCCCATAATAGAACTGTACATTGTCCTCAATGTTTTAAGAAGGATCTCTACATAAATCTAAAGCCGTTTATTAAGTATGCTCAAAGATAAACGTTAGTCGATAAGATTAGGATATTGGATTCCCAAAATCATGCTAAGGATTGAAGCTCGAGTGAACGAAGGACAAAACCACGAGCACGAGAGTCTTCATAATCCGGGGCAATCCTGGACTTACAACACAAACCATAAAACACGAGAAAGGAAGAAGCGAACCTCCTCACGTCACACTTATTCATTACTACTATTATAATTATATTAGGATAAGCATGGGGTGCCACCCACGAAGCGCTTGTTTATTAATGAGTCACTTAGCTTGAATCGTCCCCGAATTTAGTTGTCCTTGGGGAAGGTTTGGAGATCTAGGACAACCATCGGTGGTATGTCCCCTCCAAAGTAGTGCTTAAGTCTATGACCGTTCACCTTAAAGTTTGGCCCGTCGGTTTAAGATAACTCGACGGTGCCATAAGGGAAAACTTGGGCAACGGTGAACGGTCCGGTCCAATGGGTTTTGAGCTTACTCGAGAAAATCTTTAATCGAGAATTGAAGAGAAGGGCTCGATCACCAACGTTGAAAGCGCGGTTCTTAATCTTGGAGTCATGAATTCTCTTTGTTTCTCTTTGTAGATTAAAGAGTTCTCGTAGGTTTGATCACGAAGTACATTTAATTCATTTATTTGAACTTTTCGGTGATCACCCGCGATCTTAAGATCAAAATTACAATGATTCAAGGCCCAATAGGCTTTGTGCTCAAGCTGGATAGGAAGATGACAAGCCTTTCCATACACAAGCTTATAAGGAGTGCACCCGATGGGTGTCTTGAATGCGGTACGGAAGGCCCATAATGCATCATCTAACTTATCGGACCATGAAGCACGGTTTTCACCTACGGTCCTTTCCAAGATACGTTTTAAACCACGATTTGAAACTTCTACTTGTTTGTGGATGACCCCATATTTAAGCATGACCTTTGCAAATTGGTCATTGCAAAAATGAGTACCGCGATCACTGATAATAGCACGAGGAGTTCCAAATCGGGCAAAGAGAGATTTCAAGAATTTCACTACAACTCGGGCATCATTAGTGGGGAGCGCTTTCGCTTCAACCCATTTAGACAAGTAGTCTACGGCCACGAGAATGTACTTGTTCCCTCGAGAAGACGGGAACGGGCCCATAAAATCGATGCCCCATACGTCAAAGATCTCGCAAACTTGAATTGCATTTTGAGGCATTTCATCACGTTGCGAAATTTTTCCTTGACGTTGACAAGCGTCACATCGGGTGACCAAGTCATGGGCATCTCGGTAAATAGTAAGCCAATAAAAACCAGAATCAAAGACTTTTTTAGCGGTGTAGTTGGCACCATGATGTCCCCCGGTGGTCCATTATAGCAAGCCGTGAGGATATCAACGGCTTCTTAGCCGTAAACGCACTGTCTAATAATTTGATCCGCATAAATTCTAAACAAATAGGGGTCGTCCCAAAAATAATGCTTCACATCTTTGAAGAATTTTTTCTTTTGTTGGGACGACATCCCTTTCACAATAAAATTCCCCGCATGGTAGTTTGGAATGTCGGCAAACCATGGGGTACTTGAATCTCCACGAAAGGTAACCATCCTAAGTGTCTCAAGAGGAAATGTTTTCGTAATTTCCTTTTTCTCAAGCTCACTTTAATGGGGATTTTCTAGTTTTGACAAGTGGTCGGCCGCAAGATTCTCCACTCCTTTTTTATCACGAATAGTGACATCAAACTCTTGGAGTAGGAGAATCCACCGGAGCAATCTCGGCTTAGCGTCTTGTTTGGCAAGAAGATATTTGAGAGCCGAGTGGTCCGTATACACTATGGTCTTTGATAAGACTAAGTAAGGCCAGAATTTCTCAAAAGCATACACTACGGCTAATAATTCTTTTTCCGTTGTAGTGTAATGTGCTTGAGCATCCGTCATGGTCTTACTTGCATAGTGTATAGGCTGAAAATGTTTGGTTTTACGTTGCCCCAAGACTGCACCTACCGCGTAATCACTAGCGTCGCGCATAATTTCAAATGGTAGGTCCCAATCGGGGGCAACTAAAATCGGGGCTTCGGTTAACTTCTT
>BQNB010004382.1:23153-101340 GCA_026074375.1 Tanacetum coccineum | reverse complement strand
TACACGGCTAATTACAATCATATGACGGCAAACCGAATTAACGTCATTGAATTGGCATGTGAAGAATACTCGCAAGAAGTCCTAGGTTTTTCGGATTCAGTTGCATACGATAATCCTTCTCCGGATTACAATCCAATTGTTTCAAATTCTTCACCAACACTAACTCTTTTCGGGGATAGTGATTTTCTCCTTCTCGAAGAAGCAAATGCTTTTATAGTTATCGATGACGAGCCAACTTCACGGGAGATTGATGCTACCAACTATGATCCAGAGGGTGACATTCTTATTCTGGAAGCACTTCTCAATAGTGAACCGTTACCTCCTCTTTCGAATCATAAAGATTATTCGCCCGGAATCCAGGAAGAACTCAAAGTTGTTGAAGCTAAAACCGTTAAATCATCAATTGATGAGCCTCCCGAGCCACCTCATTTAGAATACGCATTTTTGGAAGGCGACGACAAGTTGCCCGTAATAATTGCGAAAGATTTAAAGGACGAGGAGAAGGAAGCTCTTATCAAGGTTCTAAAGTCCCACAAGCGAGCCATCGCTTGGAAACTCTCCGATATCAAGGGTGTTGATCCAGAGTTTTGTACTCACAAAATCCTTATGGAAGAGGACTACGAACCAACAGTTCAGAGTCAAAGACGGGTAAACCCAAAGATCCACGACGTCATCAAAAAAGAGGTTGAAAAACTTCTTGACGCTGGATTAATTTATCCGATCTTTGACAGTCCATGGGTAAGCCCGGTACACTGTGTACCAAAGAAGGGTGGCATAACCGTCGTCAAGAATGATGATAATGATTTGATACCAACTCGATTGGTCATGGGGTGGAGAGTGTGCATTGACTATAGAAAGTTGAATGAAGCCACTCGAAAAGACCATTTTCCATTGCCCTTCATGGATCAAATGCTCGAAAGACTCACGGGAAACCAATACTATTGTTTCCTCGATGGCTTCTCGGGTTATTTTCAGATTCCCATTGACCCGAAGGATCAAGAGAAGACAACATTCACATGCCCATACGGAACGTTTGCCTATCGCCGCATGCCTTTTGGGCTATGCAACGCACCCGACACGTTTCAACGATGTATGATGGCAATCTTCCATGACATGATCGAAAAAAAAAACTTATAGGAAGTATTTATGGATGACTTCTCGTCTTCGAAGATTCCTTCTCTACTATGCCTATACATTTGGAGAAAATGTTTTTTTTTTATTTTTTTACAACGGTGTGAGACACCAATTTGTCCTAAATTAGGAGAAATGCCATTTCATGGTGATGGACAGCATTGTTCTTGGACACAAATTTATAAGTCGGGAATTGATGGTCGGATCGTGCTAAAGTTGAGTCATAGCCAAGCTCATCACCCAGACTACTGTGACAGGTGTCGTAAGTTTTCTTGGGCATGCCGGTGGTTTTTATCGACCAGTTCATACAGGACTTTTCAAAAATTGCCCTGTCCTATGACTCACTTGTTTTTATTGAAAAAGAGACTCCATTTTTCTTTCAGAAGTAGTTGTATCGAATCCTTTAATAACTCAAAAGAAAAATGACTGAGGCTACCGATCTTAATTGCTCCCGACTGGACTTGCCCTTTGAACTAAGTGTGATGCAAGGACTTCGCAATTGGAGGCAGTCCTCGGTGCAAAGAAAAAAACAAGCATTTTCAACCTATCACTATGCTAGCAATAAGACTATGGAACGAGGCTTCAAACTATACACTACGACCGATAAAAGAATTACATGCGTGGTGTATGCTTTCGAAAAATTCACCGTTCATTCTTGTTATGTCCTAAAAAGCATAGTGTTATACAGACCATTCCAGCATTAAGTATCTCTTTGCCAAAAAGGATGCTAAGGCAAGACTGATGCGGTGGATTCTTTTGCTCTAAGAATTTGACATTGATGTTCGAGACAAAAAAGGAGCAGAAAATCTTGCTGCAGATCATCTTTCAAGACTGGAAAATCCTCACCAAGATAAAGTTCGTGAACAAGGAATAAATGAAGCATTTCCTCTTCGAACTTGGATCTATTGCTCTTAAAGTATAATACACCATGGTTTGCAGAATTCGGCAACCAAACAGCAAACACAAACACACCTACAAACTACACTCTAAATATCACCCAAACTACCATGTGGGAAAGTTTATTGTCAATGGAATGTCGTCCCCAACAGAAGTAATAAATTCTTCAAAAGATGTTAAACATTACTGTAGGAACGACCCCTTTATCGTTTAAAAACTGTGCTGAAAAGTGATCAGACCGTTGTGTTTCGGGGCAAGAAGTTTATGACATTCTCAAAGCTGGCCACAGTGGACCACTGGGGGACACTTTTGTGCCAATTATACACTGCAAAGAAATGATCTTCTGGGACGCAGGATTTTCTATTGGCCCAACAATCTACAAGGATGCCCACTACGACCTTTGTCACCGTTGTGACATTTGTAAACGGTCAGGAAAAATAACGCAACGTGATGAAATGCCACAAAACTCCATCCAAGTTTGCGAAATATTTGACATCTAGGGCATTGATTTTATGAGGCCGTTCCCGTCTTCAAGAGGGAACAAATACATACTCGTGGCTGTCGATTATTTATCAAAATGGGTTGAAGCAAAAGCGCTCCCTACCAACGATGCCCGAGTTGTTTGTAAATTCTGTAAATCTGATATTCTCAGATATTTGTGCCCCTCGTGCATGCAGATATAAGTGATCGCGGGAAACCCCTTTTGCAATGACCAATTTTCAAAGGTCATGCTTAAATACGGAGTCACTCATCGTCTTCCACCGGTATCCATCCACAAACAGCATGACAAGTTGAGGTATCCAATCGTGGTTTTGAAAAGGATTCTTGAAAGGACCGTGGCGGAAAATCGCTGCCTCTTGGTCGGATAAATTAGATTGATGCACTTTGGGCTTTTCCGCACAGCTTACAAAACTCCATCGGGTGTACTCCGGTATAAGTTAGTGTACGGGAAGGCATCATGTCAATTACCGGTTGAGTCTGGAGCACAAAGCTTACTGGGCCCTTAAAGCATACAAACTTTGATATCAAAAACAGCGGATGTGATACAGAAAAGTTCAGCTCCAACGAACTGAATGAACTTCGTGATCATGCTTATGAAAAATGCTTTGATTTTACAAGATGGAAAAACAAAGAGAAATCATTGACCTCACCACAGATTAAAAACCCGCGTTTTCATGCGTTTCGTTGATTCGAGTCTCTCTTGAACTCTAGATTGAAGATTTTTCTCGGGCCAAGCTTGAAGACCCACATGGATGTGACCTTCACTGGAACCCAATGTTTTTCCTATGGCACTGTCGAGTTATCCAAAAACTCCCGGGGTCAAATTTTTCAAAGTGAATGGTCATCGTTTGAAACACTACTTTGGAGGGGTCATACAACCGAGGTTGTCCGGCCCTTTTGTATCTCCAGACATTCCCCATGGACCAATAAAATTCGTTGAGGGACGGCGTCAAGATTAGCGACTTAAACAGCGCCCTTTGTGGGAGGCACCCCATGCTTATCAGTGTAGTATAAATAAGGAGTTTTTGTCCGTGAGGAGGCTTACATTTTCCTATCACCCGTGTTTTGTCATGTTTTTGTTGTGCTTTATGTTGAATGTCCAGGATTTCCTGGATTGTGAAGACTCTCATGCTCGCAGTATCCACATGAGTTTCACATCCTTAGCTTCATTTTGGGAATCCAGTATCCAAATCTAATCGACTAACGTTTTATCTTTTGGCACACTTTATAAACGGCCTTAGTTTACGTTTGGAAACCCCTTTGAACATCGAGGACGATGTTTAGTTCTAGTATGGGGGGGATCTCTCCGTTTGATTTTTGCTGCAGCGTTTGTTATACGGAATACCATCTTTACCACCAAATTTTTGCAAAAATACCAAAAAAAATTGAAAAATTTTCAAAATTTTCAAAAATAAAATAAGTGTTTTGTCACAGTTTTGACTTTCCTAATGGGTAGAATGAGAATAATTTTTGACTCGATCTAGGGCGGGTGGTTGTGCCTTTGCTAGTTCCTTCAATCTTACGCTTGTAGGCTAAGCTTTCACGAATTCGATTGTTCGGAATTTTTAATAAGGTGAAGAACAAGAATGATAGAGTTAAATATAAGTCTTCTATGTGCTGACCAGATTTATTCTAAAACTTATATGAGTAACTTGTGCTTTTTCTCCCATTAGCCTTTTAATCCACCTCTAATCATACCGTGTCATTTCAATTCAACTAGTCATCGATGTTTTTTAGAATAAAAAAGCTTCAAATTTGTAACTTGATTCTTTAAAGCGAGATTTTTCTGTTCTTAGTAATTTGAAAGTAAAAATGCCAAAGAAGCATGAGTGAAATATGAATGCAAAAATGCATGAATATTGAAATTTTGCCAATGAAGCATACATTTGATTATATGGAACAAGTAAAAGATGTGTCGTGATATCCCACTCCTGGGTATACCAAGAGGTGGGGGTTCAAACTAAGACATCATTACTTCTAGGTGATTTGGTGTGTTGTGATATATCTTCACCAGGAAGCGAGGTCTAGGTGAGTTCAAACTCAAGACACCTATCCTTAGCCATATAAGAAACTGGTGATGATGTGAATTTCCCACTTTTCGCTAGCAACAGGGTGGGTTTTCAAACTCTAAGAGCATCGGTCGTTGGTGTGATATCCCTACTAGGGAGCGAGGGGGGGGGGCTATAGGTAGGTGTTCAAACTAAGCAACGCTATCCTCAGCTTTAAGACTCTATGATGTATAAGGATGATGAGTTGCAAAAAAGATTCTACAGTTTAAATTCTCGTTCTTTTAATCAAGTTACAAGGTCCTTAATAAGGTTGTTGCTTTGAGTCATGATTCATCTTGAATACGACTCTGGAAATAAGTTTGATCTATGATTGAGTTGAAAGGAGTATACACATTTTAAATCATTTATTTCAGGTTAAGGATGTTATTCATAAAAAGTTCACAAGTCATAAGTATGAGTGCTTAGCATTTAGACTTATATTGACAAATGATCTTGTTTAATTGCTTGGTTTGGAACTAATGAAAAATCGGGGACGATGAATTTATCCGTCAGGACATCCGTAGATTATTCTATGGGCGTTTCTCATTCTATGATCCCAATGTTGATATACATAAAGAAAGGTCAAACAGGAGTCGGAGAAAAGAAAAAGAAATCCAAAAATATTATGGATGTTAGCGTTTAGATAAAAATTGTTGGTGGAAAACGGGACTTGTCAGAAGCTTTTGATTCTTTAGTTACACTTGCGAACACTTAGCTACTTTAACAAGATTATTAGTCGAGGGGGAATTGTGATTCCTTAGTTTTCGTAAAAGGTTACTTCATAACATTGCAGTTCGGAGGACACTGGCAAATACCTTAATTTGGGGGATTTTGGTAGCTTCTCTATTGTTCTTTCTGTGCTTAATTACACATTACCTTTTTCATAAAAACGGTCTTAAAAGACCAAAAACAGCTGAAATTGCAACATTATATGATGTTTTGCATTTGTGTTGTGCAGGAAATGGATATTCACAAAAGGACGAAAAACAAAGCCAAAAATGACAAAACTGGGCACGGAATGGAATAGTGTGAAAAGACGAAGCCAAATCGAAGCCAAAAAGTCAACCAAGTCAAAAAGTCAACAGGAAAGTCAAACAGTCAAAGTCAAAGTCAACCCCGACAAAGTCAAAGTCAAGAGGAAGTCAAAATCAGAAGAAATATAACTTAAGGGACCAAAATTGCCAATTCCTAAAGTTATATTACAAAGAAAAAAGACTACAAGGGTGGAATTTGCAAATTTAGGGAAATATAACTTAAGGGGGCAATTCTGCCAACTCTTTTAAGTTATAACACACAAGGACCAGCTTTGCAATTAGACTCATAACCCCCAGGGACTGTTTTTGCCAAACCCCTCAAGTTGTATTAACCAAGGACCATGGTTGCAAACACCAAATACACGTTTAGGGACTAAAGCTGCCAAGTCCCTAAACTTGTACCACAAAAGGACCTTTCTTGCAAAACCTTAAATAACAATGAGGGGCCAAAGTTGCCCTATCCCCAAACCTTTCCCCGTCCCTTTTGTAAACGCCTTTTCCGCCTCAGTTTTTCCACCCATACAAGTCCACGGGTTTCTCCACCCCGTTTTATCCCATAACCCCAAATTCCACAATGTTAAATAACTATCTCCCCCCCCCCCTCTTCCACTAAGCTTTCCCAGCTACCAAATGCCTAAGCTGGCAATCCTCACCAAACCCTAGACATATCGAAGGATAGGATGAACTCAAAAGAAGCACACAAGCAAGATTGATAGCTGAGATGAAGTCTCTCAACTCCCTCTCACACAACAAACACAGCAAGCTCAACCTTCACATCTATAAAAGAAAGAAGACCAAGAGCATAACGATAATTATTTTTTCTTAGTGTAATTTAGAAATTTAAAGTTTATGTAATTTTCAGTTTAAGTTATCTTTGTTTAAATGTTATAAGCTCATTTTCAGTTGTAAGTTATTTCAGAAGTTCAATAAAATTCAAAGTGTCTTCTAAATTTCCTTTGTTAAATACAAGGGTTACTGTTCATATAAGCTATTAAGCTCATTGGGTAATAAGCCGAATCATGGATGGGCTTAAGGGTCGAATTGGGTGCAGAAGCCTTAAGAGTGTTGTTAACTCCTGTCAAAACTGAGGACCAAAGGTTTTTCATTTTCTATCATTTTAAGCTATTGTACTGTAGCATTGCTTATTTGAGTTTAGCATTGCTTATTTTGACTTATATCAGCTTAATATGTCATAGACTTGCATTAGCAATCATCTTAATTAGTTAATATTCTGGGGTTTTCTAATTATATACTGCCTAATTTCCTAGTATATACTGCTGTTAGCTACCTCAGTACTAAGTGCTTATTTACCCTTGATTTTTGCTTAAATGCCTTTAACAAGCATAGAACATCATCTTTTGTTAGTTTTCTTAACTTATCTTTGTCTGTTTTAGTGTAAATCTCTAAATTCATAAATTAAGGGGGTGTTTGGGTTAAGCATGAAAACGGGTCAAAACAGGTTTTGGCATGGGTTGGTGTCACTTGGTTGATTTTAGCTTAAGTATTAAGCTTGTTTAAATCTGTTTTTAAAAGGTTTTTATTGTCTTAAAAAAAGTTTTTAAGTTTTTTCAAGTGTTCATTTAAAACTGTGGTTTTAAAGAGTAATAAATGGCTAATTTGGTTAGCCAATTTTCTAACTGAGTTGTGACTTAAAAAAGAGTGTCTTTGAGTGCCTAAAACAAGCTGTGAAAAGTCCTTGAGTCATTTTGACTTGTTGAGTCAAAACTGCCAAAGGTTACTTGTAATTTTTCAAAGTAAAAAGCTCTTTTTCCATCACCAAACTCAGCATGTTTTAAATATTTTTAGAAGCCTAGCTTTTGAGCATAAGCTCACCTTAAGCCCTTTTCATCGGTTTTCAGTTGGTTTTTCATTTTAAGCTTATTTGACAGCTTAAAATAAGCTGTCAAATTAAGCCCTTGTTTTTAGCTTAATTCTCCCCTGGTGCTAGGGGTGAATTTTAAGCCCTCTTTCTTAGCTTTTTAGTGAACTTAAGCCCTAGATTTTGGCTTATCTTAAGAGCCCATAAGCTCTTTGATAAGCCTTCTTTGTTTCAGGCCTTAAAAATCCCTTCTTGTTGCTTATTTTTAAGCCAAGAGTGTCCCTGAGCTTCAATTATACACCAACAGTACTAACTCTTTAGTTAGTACTGTTGAGGTATTAAGCCACTTTCTAGCTTATTGAGCTTAACTCAATTGCTCATTTGTGCTCCCATTTGCTTATTAGGATGGTGTAATAAGTTGTGTGTCCTTATTTGCCCTTTTTCATTGCTTATTTGGTGTTAACAGTAGTGCCTTTTGCTTTTAAGCTTAGTTTAAGTTTTTTGTCATATAAGCCCTCTCTCAGCTTATTTAGTTGACCCATCTTAGACTTTAGTGCTTATTTAGAATAGTTTAGACAACTCATTTAGCTTATTTATTCTAGTCCTAGCTTAAGTGTTCAAAAAGTCCAAAAGACTTAAGCATTTTTTGCCTTTTAAGCTAATTTAGCCTTCTGTCAACTTAAGCTCTTCTTTTTTTAGCTTATTTAGCTAATACATTTAGCCCTTTAGTCCTTATTTAGGTTAGTTTAGGCCCCCTTTTTGCTTATAGGTTCCAAGTCTAGCTTATTTTCCCAAAATGTCCAAGACTTAGCCACTTTTAAGACTTTAAGCTTAGTTTAGCTTCTGTCCGTTTTTAAAAAGCTGTTTTTAAGCTTATTTATAAGCTTTTAGAAAAAGTTGTAGTTTTGAAAGTTGTTAAGCTCATCAAGCTTAACAACTTTGGTTCACAAAGTTTTTCGAGAAAAAAAAGGGGAAGACAAGGGGTGACCCGGGTGAGCAAGACTCGAACCCGGGTCTCTACCCTCGATACATCCCCTTTTTATAAACATCACTTACCGCTGCGCCCTTGGGACTTTTTCATTAAAGTCCCAAGTGGTAATTCCTTTATACACGTTTTCACCCTTTTGCCTATAAGCTGTTACAGCTTATTTGCTGGCTTATTTATAAGCAACTTTTTAGTTTCTTATTTTTCGTAGGTAGTATATAGTATCTAGTATTTTTAGTAAATTTTTCAGAATTTTTTTTTAATTTTCGTTTAGTATTTTTATATTTAATTTTTGTTAAAGTTTAAAAAATTCATAAAAAATACAAAAATTATCAAAAAAAATATTTTTCTTTTTTAGAAAATTTTCTTTAGTGATATAGTTTGTAGGAAAAATATAAAAATTTTCGTAGGGTCATTTTTGTAACTTTTTAACTTTTAAAGAACGGGGTCGGGTGCGGTTTTTGTCTTGACTCGTTTTTGGGTCAAACGACCTCCGTTTTCAGTCTAGTCTTTTTCATTCTTCGTTATTAGTTCCCTAGAGTTGTTTAGAAGTGAACAAACTTTACACTTTAAGCAACTAGCAATTGTAAATTAAACTTTAATCTAACAGGGTAGGTTAAGGTGTAAGGGTGTAACGAAACAAATAGTTGGTGTAAATTCCTAAAGGATTGGCTCTACGGGTTGTTCTAGTGGATCATCACTCTAAAGATGAGAGTGGAAGGGTTTAACGGGAGGTTAACTAACCGGTGTAGTTAGTTAATAAACAACATGTATAGGCGATTTGGTTGTAATCCTAAGATTTACCAATTTAAACAAGTTACTCCAATTAAATCCATAATACTCATTATTGTGGTCTCGAATAGATATACCAAGCCAAGTTCTAAAGTCTACAACATCACCGGCACACTCATATTTTGTGGATTTTGGGTAAACATTTGGAAACGAAAAGGTTAAATCCTCACAATATCTAACAAGGGTTATTGTGTGCGGGTTATGTAACAAGTAATTTCACAAAAGTATGCTTGAATTTTTTTTAAATTTGGGCATAATTTAAGCATTTTAGTGTGAAAATTAAGACAAGTAAACATTCTAATTCCACCCCCCACTTGAATTATACAAAGTCCTCGTTGTATATATATAAAACATTAAATACGGGAATTTAAAAAGAATTAGAATGAGAAACTCCCCTGATAATTGCTCGGTAGATTCTCCAAGTTGCATTGATGAGCAAAATTGTGTTGAACAGTCGCTTTGAGGTTTCAAGACTCCAACACTTCAAGATCTCCATATTTGTAAATACATCACCAACATCGTCGATTTTTCTTTCACGAGGTTCTGTGTAAATTCTCAGAAAACAAATGAAATTCTATCTCTGTGTATTCGTTTGGTTAGACTCGAAATAAATACCTAAAACTGTATAGGAAGTCAATATGCCATATCCATTCCCCAGGATACGCCGTATTGATACCTGTATACTCTGTATTCATTTAATGAATACGTCGTATAGACTGTGCTGAAAATAAAGACTGGATAACGTCCAGATAATCAATACGCCGTATCCATAGGGTTTGGGTACGCCGTATAGACAGCCTAGGAAGATAGACTCGATAAAAATTAAAAATACATTCCGGGTTGTCTCCCAGCAAGCACTTTTGTTTACAGAAAAGTCTTTAAGTTAGACTTGCCCTAATTTAATCCCATCTTTATAAAACAATTTGGTGTCGAACGGGATGCCAAATGGCACATATAAATTATTGATTAGGAAAATGAATGACATCCCTTTGTTAAGATGATTCCAAGTCATGATATTAAAATTTAGTCAATTGATAAAAGTTTTAGTTTTGAAAAATTTATTAGATGTATCATGACTTGTTTCCAAAAGCTTATTTGACCCATGTGCATAGGCACCAACATTGGTATTTATTACATCAGGTAACAGTTTGACAGATAAATCCCCCGAAGAGTGTTTAATATCAACTTTATCATCATCATTGTCCTTATCTGATTTTGAATCATTAGGATAAAGTACGTTAAAAGGAAATAGATCATTAAAGTTTAAAACATTTTGTTCCTCTTCATCACATTCAGACAATGATGTTTCATTTTTCAAATTAAATTCATCGATATGTTAAGGGTTTAAAATCAGGTTAGTTAATAAATCTAATTTGGACGTTTGAGCATCAATGTAAACAATAGCTGGAAATTTAAATCTTTAAAGAAGTTTAAATCATCAAAATAACTGACCGTAGGCTTGGGTGATGGAAGCAAATGCATATTGACTTTATCATTATCATTTTCCGAATCCGTTTTTAAATTGTTGACAGAAATTATTTTGTAAGAAAATGATTTTTTGTCGAAAATTACCGTGCAATCTTCATCGTCGGGTTCGTCAAACGATATTCTAAAGTCAATTTCATCGTTGTTAAGAGAACTTACCATAGGCTCACACGAGAGTGTTGCTTCAGATGTTCACGTGTTGTTAAAGACTATAATTGGGAATTCAGTTTCAACAGATCCGAGGATGTGAACGTCTTCATTATCCTAGATCTTACCATATGTAGCAGTTTTTCAATTATACACCTTACCACGCCTACGAGCTTTTTCTTCCTCAAGCCTGATATACTCCTCCATAGTAATGTTGGGGTTGTCCATTTTAACCTGTAATAAATTTGCTAGGAAAGAAAACTGTCAAATAACTTAATACGCCATATTCAGTGAACTGAATACGCCGTATTGATGATAGAGTCGAATACGCTGTATTGGTTTGGAAAAAAATTATACGCCGTATCCAATAAATTGAATACGTCGTATTGAGTATTCGACTCAGAAAGTTATAACGAACTATAGTAATGCACATAAACACACAATATGCAAAATATACAATGCAGAAAGCAAACACACAAACAAACACACACAAATATGCAAATTAATCTAAACTAAACTAAACTAAACTAAAACACTAATAAATGAGAATTAAACAACTTCACTCCCCGGCAACGGCGCCAAAAACTTAATGTGTCGTTGTGTGGTGTATATTTTATTGTTTAAAGTTTTAAATTTATATTTTGCCTAATCAACCAAAAACAACACTTTAACGGGCAGTGTACCCGATCGGTAGTAGTTTCGTGGTAAGTAGGGTGTCGATCACTGAGAGCGAGGTTAAATCTATCAATTTAATTAATATCTTGGTTATCTAATCTATGTTAATTCTATTCTAATCCTATGTTAAACCTATGTCAGTCTAAATCCTAATTCTAATAGGAAAATGGGGGTTTTCAGCCTGAGAGACTGGCACGGTTTGGTTGGTGACTACAATCAATTCAAGACACTATTACCCACGCAAGCTAATAGACAAAAGATAAAAGAGCGGTCGAACCTTATATAAGAAAACTGTATTAACCATTATTAATCCGATTAGAACGTTGGTTTGTTTATTAAGTGCAATGATTTCTTCTCTCGAGGTGGCATATCATTCTTAAGACTTAGGCGTTACATCATCCTAAGACCTAGACACATTAATTCTGTTACAATTAAAGCATCCGCATAAAGCATCCTTATTTGCTGATTATAATCTATCTTAGGGATTAAAGCAATGGTGATCTTGTTAAACCCTATCCCCCCCCCCCACACCCCCCCACCACCCCCCCACCCCCCCCCCCCCCGCCCCCCCCCCCACCACCCCCGCTCCTAAGACTTTACCCACTTACCGCTTAATAGCAATCTATACACTAGTAGTCCACTTGTCCAACTATCCAATGGAATCAGAACGTTATTTGTTGAATTATCTAGGTCACCTGCTAGTCAACACGATCAATAAACCATCAGCAATATCCAATTAACTAGTTAAGCCCGAAGCGTATCCTAGACACAGACTTAGAAGGACAATACTTGTGTAACTATTATTCTAGATGTATAAATTACTATATGGAGAGCTATCCCGGACTCTAGATCCGCTTGGTCCACTTTGCTAGATCCAGTTGAATGATAGGTCGCATACAAAAGCGTGTAAACAAGTATAAATTGATAAACATAAACAAGCACTCAACGATAAATCAAGAAATCGATATAAACAAATACCAAACATTCAGATCTTCATAATAATGGCTAATACCTGAAGGTATTAGCCTTCAAACGTCATAATAAATACAAGAGTAATAATTTAGCCAAGGTAAACTAACCGAGTTAACGAATGATACCAAAAACTAAACGATTACAAAAGTATATGGAATTACACGATGTCTCCTATGGAATTGAATACGTTGCTCGACCTCTTCTACTCTTTTTCTCCTCTGAAAATCGACTTTTGTGGTTTAGGTATCGAGAATATGATTTAGCACACTTAAAACTCGTTTTTGAGTTTTCTATTTATAAGGTCTGGAAGTCGGTTGGATACGGCATATCCATGTATTGGATACGGCGTATTGGGGATTTCTTGGAGTAGGGACCACGTTTGATATCTTACAGAATATTATATTGATTTCATAACTTGAATACGGCGTATTGAATCCTCTGGATACGGCGTATTGATCTTTAATCTTCTGTGGTCTTTGGTGAGTGCAGGCACGGATACACCGTATCTTCCTTGATGGATACGGCATATTGGTCTTCAGAAACAGTAATCTTAAAAATATCTTCATTTAAGCTCCAAAATGCGCGCCTTTTGCTATCTTTCACCAATTACTCCATAATTACTGCATTTCTCAAATATAAACGATTAAGTAACAATTCTTTGCAATAACTATACACAATGGGTTAATTTCATGGGATAAATGATGCTATAAAATAGATGTTATTTGATGTCATCAATGCTACTGGATAATAGTCTTCTAGATCAGTTACTTATCAAAGATAAAAAAAATTGAAATAGCTGATGTAAAAAAAATGTTAGCCCAAGCAAGAAAAAATGATTCAGTTACTAATCAAAGACAAAAAAATTTAACAGTTAATGTATAAAAAAAATGCTAGCCGAGGCATGATATCAAAATAGATTCAGATGTTTCTACCATAAATCTACTATATAAAGGGGTAAAAAAGGTGTGGCAATGGAACAACTCTTGTAGTAAGGAAAAGAAAATACCTAAAGATTTTTTATGAGCACGTATGATTTTAGATGCCATTTATATTCTGACCAACCAACATGTGTGACCGACGAGTTGGCTATCTATCCCCTTGGGGATGAAACATTTGAACATTCAGAAACGTAAAACTTATTAATTTTAAAAATATATCCATTATATTTCCTTGAAAAGTACTATATCTTTGTCCTGGAAAAGTCAACATCAGACTTTTGTAGTCGAACCGACATTTTCAAGAAAGAAGCATAACAAAGAGTCGACAACAGAAAAATAAAAACATGTAGGTTCTTATATAATATGATTATTCAATAGTATAAACATAGATCCAAACACCCCTTATGATGCATTATATGAAGCTCGAAAAGGGGCAGCAGAAAGAGGTCAGCATCCACCACTCTTTCAAGATGTTATCAATTGTTTCATCGAACACCTCACTCTTTAAGAGGTAGTAGCATACTTTATTTTCATATGGTACGTTAGCAAAAACAATTGATAACATTAACATAACCAAAAGATAGCTTCTACACCTCTCATTATAGCACCATTTCAGCTTAAAACTCTTAAATGAATGTTAATTTAAATTTTAATAAACCAACTACTAATTTGAAGCAATCATAAATTGAATTCAATGCTAACCAAAACACCCTTTGATGTGAAAAAGTGAGCTGCAAAAAAAGCTTATAAAATGATAGGCTCGAGGAACTTATTCATCCCTTGCTTCAACCATACTTAAGAGATTTTGGCGTCATATAATATCTCTCCTATAGTATGTTCGTTATTAATACAATGGGTCTGTTTCAATAGTCTATATATGTGGGTTTCAGTTTCTCCTAGTATGAAACCAAGTATCTACCCATAAGTCCATAACAATACCAAATACCAAAACAATGCCATATACCAAAAGTAAAGACATACCTTTTTTTCTAGGTGCAAGCAACTATTTGCTCTCTCCAATCGTCGGGTGTAGCCTGCAGAGGCAACAATACAACTTATGGTAGCAAAATGCTCTATCCATTTAACTAAACTAAAAAGCTGCACGTATGAGTCAATCACTCATATTGATACAAAAGTTTCATCTCAAACTAAATGCTTTGCAAAGTTAAAATTAACACAAATATCATGTGATTTAGGAAGAAATATATATCTTACATACCGACCATACTCTACAATAAAAGCAAGCACATCATCTTGCTCCTCTTCAAATGGGTGAGCATTTGTAGTCTTATATCAAGATACATGCAATATGCAATTGCATTTAATAAGTGTAACAAATTGTACTATAAAAATAATTCTAAAACCAAACTTTTCTTACAGCACATGTTATCCAGCTACCAAGACAATAAACCACTCCGACAACCAAATGTATGACTGATACAAAACTGCATATATATCCGCCTAAAATCCCCTGCCACATATTCAGTTGCATCACATTTAATCATAATTAAGTCCACCGCCACCGGTATCACATTGTTTTGATAGATATAAGAATAATATGTGAGATGTACGCATTTTTGTGAGCGTCCTACACATGGAACCAATATATTTAGTGAGGTGGTCAATTCATACATCCCCCATAAAAAAGTCCACTCCCTTCGGTAGCATACATCCCGCACTGCAAATACACATTGCTGAGGTCGTCGATGAGATCTTGAATTAGAGGTAAATCTTGACAACCATATATTTAGGGAGCTGGTATTTAAATAAGCTTTTCGTACAACAGTTAAAATTGTTGCAAGACTTTATCGTAAAACATATTAACGAACATGTTTTGAAGTAAAAATACATATTTTACCAAACAGAATAACTAGTGTGCTTGTTTTAGCTTATCAGATGAGCTTATAAGCTTATGTAATGAAATAAGCTACAAACTCCAATTTAAAGCTTATTTTTTAGGCTTAAGCAAAAATAATCAAACAAACATAACCCATGTTTTTAATCCAAACACAAATACCAACAACTTAAAGCACAATCCCAAACACCCCCTAAGTATAAAACTGTTGCAAGGCTTTATCATAAAACATATTAATTAACACGTTTATGATAACCTATATATATATATCTACAAATTCTTACAGTGCATACTTGTTTCGACAACACGGGAGAGGTGAAAAGATATACGCTCACAAAAATGAGCCAAAAGTTCGTAGACAACAGTTGTGCCTTCTTCCTTGTAAACTTGATTAGCCTGACAAAAAAAAATTAGATAATTAATTTCTTATTTAGGGCATCCTTAATGCATTGAATCATTTTGAGTTTAATACACCACCACATCGCTTACACATCATCATCTCACCTTTCTTAAAAAATTTCTACAATGCATTGAATCATGTAAGATTGAATACACTGACAAAAAGTAAAATATATAATATACAATCACAAACTTCATTAGTGTACTTTACTCTTTAAACAATATAAAAGTACATGTAAAGGCACACCATATCGTGCAAGTGAGTTCCTTCATTAGGTACATGTAATAAAACGTTATTAAATTGTCAGTGAAATTTTCAAACCAATATGGTGTTGCCAGCTGAAGTTCCTTTTCTATTATACGATCCATGCTGGAGCGTTAAGGATGGCCTTAGTTTACATAGCCACCTGAATATATGTACAATCAATATATTAATGTTTATACATACTCCTCTCCAAGGCGATTTCAGATTCGCCTAGTTTGATGAGTTTCTCCATGTCGTCTCTCAAGTGTGTCATGTGGTTTCATAAATCCAGGCAATGGAAGGCTGCTTACGGTAATGGCAATTACAGAGTCGCTGCTGCATAAAGCAAAGAAAAACTATTAACGAAAAAATTATGAACATGAGAAAGTTATGAATGGTCATTTTAAACTTAAATAGGAAAAGTCGATATGACTTAACTTGATCATCTGCACATTTCTTTTGGCTACTGAACAATGATTTCAGCCGATCCTCGTATGACTTAATTGATCCTCTAATCCCGTTAAATGTGAATATGACTCGATAGAAATTTGTACAGGAGGTTCAGGGTCATCTTGTTTCTACCTAACTTGTTGTATGTCTTCTTGGTAACCGACTGTAAAGACTTTCAATGCATCTCTGTAAGCATTCAAAAAGAAAAGTTAAAAGGTTAGGGGAGCATACTAAAGACGCTTATTATGATGTTTAGAAGTTCAAGAAGCAGTTTACGCTCTTAATCTAATGTTAGCATTATGTTTAATCAAATTTATTATTCTTACGGATTTCATGTATGGTTTCATTGGACAATGGCTAATACTTTAGGTATTAGCCATGTTGTTGATATATAATGTTTTGATTTGTCAGCGCGCTATTTTAGAGTGTTTCTTGATATTCGTTGTATGTTGATTATGTTTATCACTTCATACCCGTTTATGTGCTTAATTTGTGTTTTCCTATCACGTTCAATGGGTATAGTTCTAATATTTAATGCGCTGCCAACTTCGGTGTATGTTTGGGCTTAGGCTAAGAGTCTGTGATGGAAAACATAAACATTATTTCTTATAAAACTAGATATAATAGATCACCAATAGTAAAGACCTATTTCGATATATATGGTAATTGGTAGGTAGACTAAGCCGAGGACTTAGGATTACCACATAAGTTCCTTGTTTCCATAGGTAGTTAAGTGGGTGTGGACTACTAGTATATGAATTTCCATTAAGTAGTAAGTTGGTAAAGCCTCTATGAGCTAGGATTCAATATAACTACCAATATAGTTTCCTAGATAGATTATAATCAACGGTTTGTATGATGTATGCGGTTTTGGTTAATTGTGACAGGATTAACTAGCAACCTAACTTTGGAATGATATACCACCAATGAATTAATACAATCATTGCACGAATAGACAATCAAGGCATATTATTAGATTAAACTGGCTAATACGTTTTCCTCACATTTGACCGCTTCCCAGTCTTTTGTTAATCTCTTGTGTGCGTTATTTGTTATCACCTTAGGATAATTAGAACTAAACTCGTGCCAGTCTCTCAGGCTGAAAACCCCTCTTTACGTTAGTTTAAGTTTAATTAGATTTAATAAGAATAATTAGGTCAAATTAGTATTAAAACTAATTAAATAAAATACCAGTAGAATTAAGAGTTAACTTTCACTCTTAGCGATCGACACCCTACTTACCAACGAAGCTACATCTTGACCGGGTACACTGCCCGTTATAGCGTTGTTTTTAGGTATAGTCGGCATAAAATAAATAGTAAAACTTGATAACAAAAATAACACCTACACGACGACAGATCTAGTTTTTGGCGCCATTGCCGGGGAGTGCAATTGTTTAATTTCTTGTTTTTATTGGTAATTTTAGTATAAATTTAGTTTTTCTACTGTCTAGTGTTTATTATGATTACGGCGTTATCCCTTTTCTTTGAATACATCATATTCGACATCAAACATCGATACGGAGTATCCAGTTTACTGAATACGACGTATTGACTGTCTGATACAACAACAGTTTTAATTAGCTTTCTCGTTTAATTTTCAAGAATAGTTTTACTTTGAATTATGTATTTTTTTCAGGTACCATTTTCAGAGAGCCTCCTTACCGATTCAATTACCCTACAAGGAGGTTAACTTTAGAAGAAATGTTGGGTAAATTCATTGATGAAGGTAAACATGAACACGAGGAGATGGAGATACTTCATTAAAGAAATTTAGAACACCCAACGAGCTTTTGTTATAAAACAAGATAGCCAACTTACTTGTGTGAGGCTGAATTTTGAGGTAAACGAATTTTCAAAGGTTGTGAGTAACGTTTTGATTCTAAAAAACGAAGTCAAAGGAGTGACAACTAAGGGAGGAAAGATGACGTTTGAAGCCAACCGTAGCAAAAAAATTAATGAAACTGGAATAAAAAAGAATGAACCTCCCAGATTTGAACAAGATATGCCAGAAAAGCCGCAAGATGATGGTGTAGAAAATAAATCTTCAAGTATTCCTGAAAGAAATAATCAACCAATGGTTTAAAACCAAAAGCAATAATTATTCCATTCCAAAAACACAAGTGAAGAAAAGAAAAAGAAGAAGGCATTGCAACAAAATTTTTTTGGAGGAATCTAGAACAAATCGATTTTAATATTCCGTTTATCGAAGGTCCTAGTGCAAATACCAAAATACGGCTAAATATCTGAAGGTTATTTTACTGACGAATAAATCCAGACTTGAAGAAGCTTGCACGGAGACAATGAACGAACGATGCTTAGCTGTCTTGCTCAACGAACTACCATTGAAATAAAAAGACCCAGGGAGTTTCATTATCCCTTGTTAAGTATTGGAGACAACCTTAAAAACAGAAGAAGACTTGTCGCTGATCACTTCATCTAGGTTAGAGAATCCGCACTATGGAGGTGTTAGTGAGAGGAAATTTGCTGATGAATCATCCTCCTACGAGCATTTAATGGCACTAAATCCCTATTCTAATATCGTATGACATGGTATGAGGATTTCGGTAATATTTTAATTGAAGGTGGTTCCCCAATTGGACCTTCGGAAAAATGAAGAGGTTTTTCTCGCATGTCAAGGACCCTACTTATGGAAGATCTTTGCATTTAAAATATGCGGGGATAATATAATGAGGAATATGGTGTGGCTGGTAGTGAAATACCTGTAAATTCTAGCGCGATTGTCTCAGTGGACCTACCAATGGGAATGATTGGTGATAATGTTACCGCAAAGAAGGTTTACGAGTCTGGATTTTATTGGCCTAGTGTCTTTAAGGATGCTAATAAGTACGTAAGACGATGTGATGCATGTCAAAGATCGGGGAACATATCTTCAAGATACAAATGCCTCAAAATAACATTCAGGTATGCGAAGTCTTCAATGTTTGGGGATTAGATTTTATAGGACCATTTCCCGAATCTAGAGGTAATAAATACATATTAGTGGCTGTCGATTATGTGTCCAAATGGGTTGAATTTCAAGCATTACCTACGAATGATGCGCGCATTGTGGTTAAGTTTTTAAGAAGTTTATTCGCTAGGTTTGGAGTTCCTAAAGCTTTGATTAGTGATAGAGGGACACATTTTTGTAATTCCTAACTTGAAAAAGCTGTACCAAAAGATTTGGCGTGACTAAAATATTTTCCACAAGCATATCAACTCAATCTTATGGGAAACTTAATGTTACTAATTAGGGATATTATGAAACTAGCTAGAGAGATCAGTGGGGTACAATCCTAAAGGTTGGTTAAAAAACCTTAACGATGCATTGTGGGCATTTAGGACGGCCTACAACACCCCGACAGGGTGTACACCTTTCAGACTAGTTTATGGGAAAGCATGACATTTACCTGTAGAAATCAAGCATAAGGCACATTGGGCATTAAAACAATGTAATATGGATCTAACGCTCGCTAGCGAAAGTCGTCTTATGCAGCTTAATGAGTTAGTCGAATTAAGAGATGGAGCTTATGAGAATACTAGAATTTACAAAGAACAGACCAAGAAATGGCATGATTCTAGACTTACTAGTGACAAAGATTTTAAGGTAGGCGATCAAGTGCTACTTTATAATTCTCGTCTGAAGATGTACCCTGGAAAACTTATGTCAAAATGGAGCGGTCGAATCACCGTTAAAACGGTGTATCCACATGGGGCTATATAAATCACTGACAGGGATGGGTTTAGCTTCAAGGTCAATAGACAACGATTGAAAAAAATATTACGGAGGTAACATTGACAAAGACGATGATGAGGTTCTAGAGCTCGAAAATGGTGTGACGTGAGGCTGAAGGGAGTCTTACTTAAAGACTTACACAAAAAAACAAAATGTTCCTTGATGGGAGACAAACCAAAATGGTTAATTTTTTCGAGTTGGTCTTCTCAGACTGTCTATACGGCGTATCCAAACCCCATGGATACGGCGTTATTGACTATCTGAACGTTATCCAGTCTTTATTTGTCTGCACTTTAAACTTTATTGTCAATTCAGTCTATACGGCGTTTTCAAATAAATGAATACTGCGTATTAGTCGACTGAACCATACTTAGGATTTTAAAATGCAGGTTTCAATACGGCGTATCCTGGGACACGGATACGATGTATTGACTCCCTGTACATCATTTATATTTGTTTTCCTGTATATTAACCAGTGTAAACCCGAAATAGAATTGCAGGTTGTTTTCTAAATCTTTATGCAGGATCTTGTTGTAATGAAATCGACGAATTGGTAGAGATATACTCTGATAATAACGAGTGTTGTACCTACCACGGGCATCTGAAGCCCCTCGTATCCAACACTTTTTGCTCTACGAGCTCAACTTGGTGTCATTCTTTACCAAGCAACATATCAGGGGAGTTCCTCGTTCTAATTTTATTTCCCACTTTCTTTAATTGTTTTATCTATACAATGAGGACGTTGTATAATTTAAGTGGGGGATGGAGAATTAGAACGTACTTGTCTTGTTTTTTACAAAATAACATGCTACATGCTTAAAAATAGGTCAAATTTAAAAAAAATTAGCATGACTTTTGTAAAAGTCACTAGTTACATTACCTAGCGCACTATAACTTGATTAATAGTTTGAGAATTAGCCTATTATCGTTTTACATTTGCTTACTAAAAATTCCACAAAATTATGAGTGTGTCGGTGATGTAGTGGACTTTAGAACTTGTTCTGGTATATCACCCGAGACCGTAATGATGAGTACTATGGACTTAGATGGAGGAACATGTTCAATTGATAAATTTCTAGGATTAAACCAAATAGCCTACATGTCGTAAAATTAACTAACTACATTGGGTAGTTAAATCCCGTGTAACCCTTTGTTTACTCTTATTCTTAGAGTAAGATTCCCTAGAACAACCTGTTGATCCATTTCTTTCTTTTTGTACACCATATTATATGTTTCGTTACACCTTTGCACCTTAGCCTTCCGTGTAGATTAAGCCTATTTTAATCAAAGTTGCTGGTTGCTTTCGTGTAAAGTTTTGTATTTCCTGCGTCAAAGTGAAATTTTTTAATCTCTGTAATGGTCGGGAAATTGCACATTGCAATGGGATAAAAATGTAGCTTGTTTGTTTCGCTACATTTGCGATTATGATATCATGTACGAAGCAGAAGTGTTACAAGGAAAAGATTATCCGGGTGAATTATGATAGTGAAGACGGAGAAATTAAACCGAGGTTTATGATATATTGTAAAAAAAATGGAAAAAGAGAAAGAGCAAAAAAAGAGAAGGAAGAAAAATAGTCGGTTCAAAAGAAGTTTATACCGAAGGAATTACTTGGAAGGATCGATTATTCGTTGATACATTACAAAAATCAACGA
This sequence comes from Tanacetum coccineum, assembly GCA_026074375.1. NCBI lineage: Eukaryota > Viridiplantae > Streptophyta > Magnoliopsida > Asterales > Asteraceae > Tanacetum > Tanacetum coccineum. The sequence goes on along the minus strand of BQNB010004382.1, from coordinate 79,578 downwards.
TGTAAAGTCTTGTAAAAAGGTGGCCGATATCGCAATTATTTGTAAAGTAATGTTATGAGGCGGGATTATGTATGGGAAGTTGACTCATATAGGAAGCTACTTAGGTTCTTTGTCATGGAATTACTTGGAAGAATCGATTATTCTTTGTCATTTCTATGATCGAGGCGTTTGTCTATATGTTCGAGTCTTTATCATGGAACGGTCGGGGAAAGTTACTAGCAACTACCTTATTTGTTGGCTTTAATCTATTTGTTTCATGAATTTTGTTTTTACACCATTTTACTTCCCTTTCCTAGCAACTATACCTTATGTTTAATCGAACAAGGACCTTGTACGTGCATGCATGTCTATTCCGTCGTTTCAAGGTCATGTATGCATTTATCTCAGTTGGCGTTTGTTGGATGGACGACTTCTTCGGTGAAAGTTAGAAAATCCCTTACCATATATCCTTTCTTAATCCTAATCGAATGGTTAACTCGACAGGGATGTGATCGGATTGTATGTGTCTATTTCGTTATTATGGCCGTTGTATTTATGATGCATCTGCTTGTGGTGTTGGATCCTTATGAGTTGAAAGACTGATGAATGATCAACCCTAAGCCATTCTTACCAAATTTTTCTTTTGTCTTGTTTTCCTTTGTTTGGCGGTGGAGATGTGTATCCTTGCCAAGCCTATGATACAAAACTAATCACGACCGAGCAAATGAGCGTACCAATTAAATGTTGCACCCTAGATTAGTTGAGTGATTTGAGTGTTTTTATTTCCATTTTTCGTGAGGAGCTTGGTTATGTACAAGTGATTAGAAAAAAATGATACTTAAACGGAAAAGTCTTTAACTTTAGTTGGGACACATTTTCATAAACTTTTCTTAAGTCTACTTGAAGTACAAGTTTATAATTCTTTTGGGGGATATTTTGAGACATCAATAACGTCTTTTTTATAGCATCATTTATCCCGTATAAATTACCATTTTATTATAATTTATTGCAAGAATTGGTACTTAATTGCTTATACTTATTATTTGCAGTAATTATGTGTTGACTATTGTAAAGAAATTATCCAAAGGAGCGCATTTTAGAGCCTTAATAATGAAATTTGAAGACTTGTTATTATGACTTTATTACGTCAGTATCCAGCAAAGAAGATTTGGCGTATCCATGCCTGCAATTCTCAAATAAGACGACCAAGGGATCAGACCCAATACGCAGCTATTTAGACATTTAATACGTCAGTATTCAATAGTCAAACGTCAAGGTATTTGCATTTAACACATTCAACACTTCAATGATACTGACAATTAATGCAATTAATGTTAAAACTTGGTCCTTACTCCAGGAATTTTCCTTATACCGCCATTGACTGCATTTAATACCGCGTATCTACCATTTTCCACAGCCTATAAATACCAAATACTAAGTATAAATTAGTGTTGTTAGTAATCTTAAGGAAAAATATGCTAAGTAGTTAGTACTGCTAGTGTAACTTAGTACTGCTAGTGTATATTAGTACTGCTAGTTACTACTGCTAGTATATGTTAGTACTGCTAGAGTAAAGTTAGTACTGCTGAAGAAGATTGAAGAAAATACTCTAAGTAGTTACTACTGCTTGTACATAGTTAATGCTGCTGGTACAAAAGTTACAACTGCTGAAAGATTAAGACTGCTGAAAGAGTTTCTACTATCAAGGAATGGATAAAGACTACTCAAAGAAAAGATAAAGATTGCTTATGTGATATGTATGAGATATTTTTATAAAAGATACGTATAAGTTATTTGTTTATAAGATCATGATAACTTAGGAAAATATTGTAATCCCATTAGGACTCCTTGGTGTATAAAAGGAGTTCATATGGTATAGAATTCTATGTATAAAAAACAAGTCATTCATAAAATTATCATAACTTCAAGGTTTTGTAACCCTCATACTAGTTAGAGTATTCGTATTAATATATTAAAGCTTTTGTTTGTAAATCTGTGTGTTCATTAGAATTACTATTTCGTTAAAGAATTATATTATATTAAAGATTAGATTCCGCATAATCTTTAGTATTATCAAACAAAGTTTCTATCATAAGTTGTGTAGGATTTATCTTGCATAAATAAACCTTACACAAGCTAAGGAATTCAAGATCTATTGAAGTGGGATCAACACTAACTTTGGAATGATATACCACCAATGAATTAATACAATCATTGCATGAATAGACAATCAAGGCATATTATTAGATTAAACTGGCTAATACGTTTTGCTCATATTTGACCGCTTCCCAATCGTTTGTTAATCTCTTGTGTGCGTTATTTGTTATCATCTTAGGATAATTAGAACTAAACTCGTGCCAATCTCTCAGGCTGAAAACCCCCATTTGCGTTAGTTTAAGTTTAATAGATTTAATTAGAATAATTAGGTCAAATTAGTATTAAAACTAAATAAATAAAATACCAGTAGAATTAAGAGTTAACTTCCACTCTTAGCGATTGACACCCTACTTACCAACGAAGCTACATCTTGACTGGGTACACTGCCCGTTAGAACGTTATTTTTAGGTATAGTCGGCATAAAAGAAATAGTAAAACTTGATAACAAAAATAACACCTACACGACAGCACATCAAGTTTTTGGCGCCGCTGTCGGGGAGTGCGATTGTTTAATTTCTTGTTTTTATTGGTAATTTTAGTATAAATTTAGTTTTTCTACTATCTGCTATTGTTTATTGAAGACGGTGTATCCTTTTTCTTTGAATACAGCGTATTCGACATCAAACATCGATACAGCGTATCCAGTTTACTGAATACGACGTATCGACTGTCTGATACAATAGCAGTTTTAGTTAGCTTTCTCGTTTAATTTTCTAGAATAGTTTTACTTCGAATTATGTCTTTTTTTCAGGTACCATTTTTAGAGAGCCTCCTTACTAATTTAATTACCCTACAAGGAGGTTAACTATAGAAGAAATGTTGGCTAAATTCATTGTTGAAGGTAAACGTGAACACGAGGAGATGGAGATATTCATTAAAGAATTTAGAACCACCAACGAGCTTTTGTTAAAAACGCGAAGCAACTTATTGGGTGAGCTAAAAATCAAGGTAAACGAATTGTCAAAGGTTGTGAGTAACATTTTGATTCCAAAAAACAAAGTCAAAGGAGTGACAACTAGGGGAGGAAAGATGACGTCTGAAGCTACCCATAGCAAAAAATTAAAGAAACTGGAATCAACAAGAATGAACCTCCCAGATTTGAACAAGATATGTAGGAAAAGCCACAAGATAATGGTGTGGAAAATAAATCTTCGAGTATTCCTGAAAGAACTAATCAACCATTGGTAAAACCACATCAATCATCTATTCCTTTCCCAAACCGAGTGAGAAAAGAAAAGGAAGAAGCACTGCAACGAAATTTTTTGGAGAATATAAAACAACTCGATATTAATATTATGTTTATCGAAGCCCTAGTGCAAATACCAAAATACGCTGAATATCTGAAGAGTTTACTGACGAATAAATCCAAACTTGAAGAAGCTTGTATGAAGACAATGAATGAACGGTACTTAGCTGTCTTGCTCGACGAACTGCCATTGAAAGAAAAAGACCCAAAGAGTTTCACTATCCCTTGTCAAGTATTAAAGAAACATAAGGAAACAAAAGACTTAGTCGCAGATCACTCATCTAGGTTAAGAATCTGCATATGGAGGTGTTAACTGAGAGGGAAATTGCTGATGAATTATTTGACGAGCATTTAATGGCACTAAAATCCAAGTCTGATAATGATGAACCATGGTATGCGGATTTCGTTAATTATATTGTTGGAAAGGTTGTTCCCCCAAATTGGCCCTTAGAAAAAAGAAAGAGGGTTTTCTCACAAGTCAAGACCTGCTTCTAGGAAGAACCTTATGTATTTAAACTATGCGCGAATAATATAATGAGAAGATGTGTGGTTGGAAGTGAAACCCTAGAAATTCTGGCGCATTGTCATTCAAGACCTACCGGTGGGCATCATAGTGCTAATGTTACCGCAAAGAAGGTTTACGAGTCCGAATTTTATTGGCCTAGTGTCTTTAAGGATGCTAATAAGTACGTAAGACGATGTGATGCATGCCAAAGATCAGGGAACATATCTTTAAGGAACGAAATGCCTCAAAATAACATTCAGGTACGCGAAGTCTTTGATGTTTGGGGATTAGATTTTATGGGACCATTTCCCGAATCTAAAGGTAATAAATACATATTAGTGGTTGTAGATTATGTGTCCAAATAGGTTAAAGCTTAAGCATTACCTACGAATGATGCGCGCGTTGTGGTTAAGTTATTAAAAAGTTTATTCGCTAGATTTGGAGTTCCTAAAGCTTTGATTAGTGATAGAGGGACATATTTTTGTAATTCCCAGCTTGAAAAAGCTTTACAAAGATATGGTGTGACTCACAAATTATCCACAGCATATCACCCTCAATCTAATGGGAAAACTGAAGTTACTAATAGGGCTATTAAGCGTATCCTAGAGAGATCAGTGGGGTACAATCCTAAAGGTTGGTCAAAAAAACTTAATGATGCATTGTGGACATTTAGGACGGCCTACAAAACCTCGACAGGGTGTACACCTTTCAGACTAGTTTATGGGAAAGCATGCCATTTACCCGTAGAAATCAAGCATAAGGCACATTGGGCATTAAAACAATGTAATATGGATCTAATGCTCGCTAGCGAAAGTCGTCTTATGCAGGTTAATGAGTTAGCCAAATTAAGAGATGGAGCTTATGAGAATACTAGAATTTACAAAGAACGGATCAAGAAATGGAATGATTCTAGACTTCGTGGTGACAAAGATTTTAAGGTAGGTGATCAAGTGCTAATTTATAATTCTCGTCTGAAGATGTACCCTGGAAAACATAAGTCAAAATGGAGCGGTCCAAACATTGTTAAAATAGTATACCCACATGGGGCTATAAAAATCACTGATAGGGAAGGGTTTAGCTTCAAGGTCAATGGACAACAATTGAAAAAATATCACGGAGGTAACATTGAAAAATACGATGATGAGGTTCAAGAGCTCAAAAATGGTGTGACGTGAGGCTGAAGGGAGTCTAACTTAAAGTCTCTCACAAAAAAAGTGTTTACCGAGAGACAACCCAAAATGTAATTTTTATCGAGTCTGTCTTCTTAGACTGTCTATATGGCGTATCCAAACCCCATGGATATGGTGTATTGACTATCGGAACGTTATCCATTATTTATTTGTTTGCACTTTAAACTTTATTGTCAATTCAGTCTATACGGCGTATTCGAATAAATGAATACTGCGTATTAGTCGACTAAACCATACGTATGAATTTTAAATACAGGTTTCAATATGGCGTATCCTGGGGCACGGATACGACGTATTGACTCCCTGTACATTATTTATATTTTTTTCCTGTATATTAACCATTGTAAACCCGAAATAAAATTATAGGATGTTTTCTAAATCTTTATGCTGGACTTGCGGTAATGAAATCGACGAATTGGTAGAGATATACTCTGAAAATAACGTGTGTTGAACTTACATAGGCAATCTGAAGCCCTCGTCAACACACTTTTTTGCTCAAGAGCTCAACTTGGAGAATCATACCAAGCAACATATCAGGGGAGTTCCTCGTTCTAATTCTACTTCCCACTTTCTTTAAATGTTTTATCTATACAACGGGGACATTGTATAATTTAAGTGAGGGGATGGATAATTAGAACGTACTTGTCTTCTTTTTTACAAAATAACATGCTACGTGCTTAAAATTGCTTAAAAATAGGCCAAATTTAAAAAAAATTTAGCATGACTTTTGTAAAAATCACTAGTTACATTACCTAGCGCACTATAATGCTTGATACATATTGTGAGAATTAAGCCTATCCCGTTTTCAATTGCTTACTAAAAATTCCACAAAATTATGAGTGTGCCGGTGATGTAGTAGACTTTAGAACTTGGCCTGGTATATCACTCGAGACCGCAATGATGAGTACTATGAACTTAGATGGAGGAACATGTTCAATTGATAAATTTCTAGGATTAAACCAAATAGCCTACATGTCGTACAATTAACTAACTACACTGGTTAGTTAAATCCTGTGTAACTCTTTGTTTACTCTCATTCTTAGAGTAAGATTCCCTAGAACAGCCTGTTGAGCCATTCCTTTCTTTTTCTACACCATATTATATGTTTCGTTACACATTTGCACCTTAGCCTTCCGTGTAGATTAAGTCTATTTTAATCAAATTTGTTGTTGCTTTCGTGTAAAGTTTTGTATTTCCTGCGTCAAAGTGAAATTTTTCTATCTCTGTAACGGTCGGGAAATTGCACAATGCAATAGGAAAAATATGTAGCTCGTAAGTTTCGCTACTTTCGCGATTATGAATCATGTCTGAAGAAGAAGTGTTACAAGGAAAAGATTATCTGGATGAATTATGATAGTGAAGACGGTGAAATAAAACCAAGATTTATGATGTATTGTAAAAAAATAGAAAAAGAGAAAAAGCAAAAAAAAAAAGAAGGAAGAAAAATAGTCGGTTCAAAAGAAGTTTATACCAAAGGAATTACTTGGAAGGATCAATTATTCGTTGATACGTTACAAAAAAACCAACGATGTAAAGTCTTGTAAAAAGGTGGCCGATATCGCCACTTATTCTGTAAAAGTATGTAAAGAGCGGGATGTAAGGGAAGTTGACCGTTATAGGAACGCCAACTTAGGTTGTCTTTGTCATTTCTATGATCGAGGCGTTTTTCGATATGTTCAAGTCTTCATCATGGAACGGTCGGGGGAAAGTTACTAGCAACCGTACCTTATTTGTTGGCTTAATCTATTTGTTTCGTGAAGTTTGTTTTAACACCCATTTTACTTCCCTTTCCTAGCAACTAACCTTAATGTCTATTTGAACGAGGACTTGTACGAGCATGTATGTCTATTCCGTCGTTACGGCCATGTATACATGTCTCAGTTGCCTTGTTGGATGACGACTTTCGGTGAAAGTTAGAAGCTCCCTACCCTATATCATTCTTTACCCTAACCGCTGGTTAAACATGAACAGGGATGTGATCAGATTGTATGTGTCTATTCTGTTATTACGGTTGTGTATGTACAATACTACTGCCTTGTTGGTGTGGTACTTATGCTGAAAGACTATTAAATGATCAACCCTAAGCCTTATTAACCCAATTTATCTTTTGACTTGTTTATCCTTAGCTTTAGCGGTGGAGATGTGTATCCTTGCCAAGCCTATGATAGAAAACTAATCACGGCCGAGCAATTGAGCGTACCAATTGAATGTTGCATCCTAGATTAATTGAGTGATCTGAGTGTTTTCATTTCCTATTTCATGAGGAACTTGGTTATGTACAGTTGATTAGAACAAAATGATGCTTAAACAGAAAAATCCTTAAATTCGGTTAGGATACATTTTCAAAACTTTTCTAAAGTCTACTTGAGGACAAGTAGAATTCAAGTGGGGGAATATTTGATGACATCAAATAACGTCTATTTTATAGCATCATTTATCCCGTATAAATTACCCATTTTATATAATTATTTCAATAATTGGTACTTAATTGCTTATATTTATTATTTGCTGTAATTATGGACTACTTTGTGAAGATTATCCGAAAGGAGCGCATTTTGGAGCTTAAATATTGAAATATGAAGATTGCTTATTCTGACTATATACAGCGTATCTAGCAAAGAAGATACGGCGTATCCAAGCATGCACTTCACAAATAAACGACCAAGGATCAAGACCCAATACGCCGTATCTTGGACATTTAATACGTCGTATTCACTAGTCAACAGTCACAGATATTGCATTTAACACAGTCAACAGTTAATGATCCTAAAATTAATGCAATTAATGATGAACTTGGTCCTTACTCTAAGGAATTTCCTTATATGCCGTATTGACTGCATTTAATATGGTGTATCCACCCTTTTCCACAGCCTATAAATACCAAACTCCAATACGAAGTTTATCATGCTTTTAGCCACCAGAAGATTTATGAAGCCAATAAGGTCCTCAAAAGTGGTCTGATCAATGGGAAAACTCTTGTAATCTCTACACTCCACTATACACGTTCGGTTAGCATTATGTTTAATCGTTCATCTATGATTTCGTGTATTGTTACAATGACTATCGGCTAATACTTTTAGGTATTAGCCATGTTTATGATAATATAATGTTTTGATTTGTCTTTATATCGATTGTTCCTTATTCGTTGTATGTTGATTATGTTTATCACTTCATACCCGTTTATGTGCTTAATTATGTGTTTTTCCTATCATTCAACTAGGTCTAGTCCTACATATTTAATGCGCTGCAACTTCAGTGTTGTTTGGGCGTAGGCTAAGAGTCCGGGATGGAAACATATAACGCTTATTCATATAACTAGAATAACAGGATCACCAATAAAAAGCCTTTTTTGATCTATGGTTAAGTGGATAGGTAGACTAAGCCGGTGACTTAGGATTACACATAATGTCCTGTTTCCATAGGTAGTTAAGTGGGTGTGGACTACTAGTATATGAATTTCCATTAAGCAATAAGTTGGTAAAGCCTCTATGAGCTAGGATTCAATATAACCACCAATATAGTTCACTAGATAGATTATAATCAATGGTGTGAGCTTTATGCGGGTTTAGGTTAATTGTGACAGGATTAACTAGCAACCTAACATTGGAATGATATACCACCAATGAATTAATACAATTATTGCACGAATAAACAATCAAGGCATATTATTAGATTAAACTAGCTAATACGTTTTCCTTACATTTGACCGATTCCTAATCTTTTGTTAATCTCTTGTGTGCATATTTGTTATCACCTTAGGATAATTAGAACTAAACTCGTGCCAGTCTCTCAGGCTGAAAACTCCCCTTTGTGTTAGTTTAAGTTTAATATATTTAATTAGAATAATTAGGTCAACATTTAGTACTAAACCTAGGTAAATAAAATATCGGTAGACTTAAGAGTTAACTTCCACTCTTAGCGATCGACACCCTACTTACCATGAAGTTACATCTGATTGGGTACACTGCCCGTTAGAGTGTTGTTTTAGGTATAGTCGGCATAAAATAAATAGTAAAACTTGATAACAAAAATAACACCTACACGACGACAGATCTAGTTTTTGGCGCCGTTGCCGGGGAGTGCAATTGTTTAATTTCTTGTTTTTATTGGTAATTTTAGTATAAATTTAGTTTTTCTACTGTCTAGTGTTATTTATTGAATACGGCGTATCCCTTTTCTTTGAATACATCATATTCGACATCAAACATCGATACGGAGTATCCAGTTTACTGAATACGACATATTAACTGTCTGATACAACAACAGTTTTAATTAGCTTTCTCGTTTAATTTTCAAGAATAGTTTTACTTCGAATTATGTATTTTTTTCAGGTACCATTTTCAGAGAGCCTCCTTACCGATTCAATTACCCTACAAGGAGGTTAACTTTAGAAGAAATGTTGGGTAAATTCATTGATGAAGGTAAACATGAACACGAGGAGATGGAGATATTCATTAAAGAATTTAGAACCACCAACGAGCTTTTGTTATAAAACAAGATAGCCAACTTACTTGTGTGAGGCTGAATTTTGAGGTAAACGATTTTTCAAAGGGTGTGAGTAACGTTTTGATTCTAAAAATATGAAGCAAAGGAGTGACAACTAAGGGAGGAAAGATGACGTTTGAAGCCAACCGTAGCAAAAAAATTAATGAAACTGGAATAAAAAAGAATGAACCTCCCAGATTTGAACAAGATATGCCAGAAAAGCCGCAAGATGATGGTGTGGAAAATAAATCTTCAAGTATTCTTGAAAGAAATAATCAACCAATGGTTTAAAACCAAAAGCAATAATTATTCCATTCCAAAAACACAAGTGAAGAAAAGAAAAAGAAGAAGGCATTGCAACAAAATTTTTTTGGAGGAATCTAGAACAAATCGATTTTAATATTCCGTTTATCGAAGGTCCTAGTGCAAATACCAAAATACGGCTAAATATCTGAAGGTTATTTTACTGACGAATAAATCCAGACTTGAAGAAGCTTGCACGGAGACAATGAACGAACGATGCTTAGCTGTCTTGCTCAACGAACTACCATTGAAATAAAAAGACCCAGGGAGTTTCATTATCCCTTGTTAAGTATTGGAGACAACCTTAAAAACAGAAGAAGACTTGTCGCTGATCACTTCATCTAGGTTAGAGAATCCGCACTATGGAGGTGTTAGTGAGAGGAAATTTGCTGATGAATCATCCTCCTACGAGCATTTAATGGCACTAAATCCCTATTCTAATATCGTATGACATGGTATGAGGATTTCGGTAATATTTTAATTGAAGGTGGTTCCCCAATTGGACCTTCGGAAAAATGAAGAGGTTTTTCTCGCATGTCAAGGACCCTACTTATGGAAGATCTTTGCATTTAAAATATGCGGGGATAATATAATGAGGAATATGGTGTGGCTGGTAGTGAAATACCTGTAAATTCTAGCGCGATTGTCTCAGTGGACCTACCAATGGGAATGATTGGTGATAATGTTACCGCACAAAGAAGGTTTACGAGTCTGGATTTTATTGGCCTAGTGTCTTTAAAGATGCTAATAAGTACGTAAGACGATGTGATGCATGTCAAAGATCGGGGAACATATCTTCAAGATACAAATGCCTCAAAATAACATTCAGGTATGCGAAGTCTTCGTTGTTTGGGGATTAGATTTTATGGGACCATTTCCCGAATCTAGAGGTAATAAATACATATTAGTGGCTGTCGATTATGTGTCCAAATGGGTTGAATTTCAAGCATTACCTACGAATGATGCGCGCATTGTGGTTAAGTTTTTAAGAAGTTTATTCGCTAGTTTGGAGTTCCTAAAGCTTTGATTAGTGATAGAGGGACACATTTTTGTAATTCCTAACTTGAAAAAGCTGTACCAAAAGATTTGGCGTGACTAAAATATTTTCCACAAGCATATCAACTCAATCTTATGGGAAACTTAATGTTACTAATTAGGGATATTATGAAACTAGCTAGAGAGATCAGTAGGGTACAATCCTAAAGGTTGGTCAAAAAACTTAACGATGCATTGTGAGCATTTAGGACTGCCTACAAAACCCCGACAGGGTGTACACCTTTCAGACTAGTTTATAGGAAAGCATGCCATTTACCTGTAGAAATCGAGCATAAGGCACATTAGGCATTAAAACAATTTGTAATAGGGATTTTAACGCTCGCTAGCGAAAGTCGTCTTATGCAGCTTAATGAGTTAGCCGAATTAAGAGATGGAGCTTATGAGAATACTAGAATTTACAAAGAATGGACCAAGAAATGGCATGATTCTAGACTTCGTGGTAATAAAGATTTTAAGGTAGGCGATCAAGTGATACTTTATAATTCTCGTCTGAAGATGTACCCTGGAAAACTTAAGTCAAAATGGAGCGGTCGAATCACCGTTAAAACGGTGTATCCACATGGGGCTTTTATAAATTCACTGACAGGGATGGGTTTAGCTTCAAGGTCAATAGACAACGATTGAAAAATATTACGGAGGTAACATTGACAAAGACGATGATGAGGTTCTAGAGCTCGAAAATGGTGTGACGTGAGGCTGAAGGGAGTCTTACTTAAAGACTTACACAAAAAAACAAAATGTTCCTTGATGGGAGACAAACCAAAATGGTTAATTTTTTCGAGTCTGTCTTCTCAGACTGTCTATACGACGTATCCAAACCCCATGGATACGGTGTATTGACTATCTGAACGTTATCCAGTCTTTATTTGTCTGCACTTTAAACTTTATTGTCAATTCAGTCTATACGGCGTATTCAAATAAACGAATATTGCGTATTAGTCGACTGAACCATACTTAGGATTTTTAAATACAGGTTTCAATACGGCGTATCCTAGGGCACATATATGACGTATTGATTCCCTGTACATTATTTATATTTGTTTTCCTGTATATTAACCAGTGTAAATCCGAAATAGAATTGCATGTTGTTTTCTAAATCTTTATGCATGACCTTGCTGTAATGAAATCGACGAATTGGTGGAGGTATACTCTGAAAATAACGAGTGTTGTACCTACCACGGGCATCTGAAGCCCCTCGTATCCAACACTTTTTGCTCTACGAGCTCAACTTGGTGTCATTCTTTACCAAGCAACATATCAGGGGAGTTCCTCGTTCTAATTCTATTTCCTATTTTCTTTAATTGTTTTATCTATACAACGAGGACGTTGTATAATTTAAGTGGGGGGTAGAGAATTAGAACGTACTTGTCTTCTTTTTTACAAAATCACATGCTACATGCTTAAAAATAGGTCAAATTTAAAAAAAATTAGCATGACTTTTGTAAAAGTCACTAGTTACATTACCTAGCGCACTATAACTTGATTAATAGTTTGAGAATTAGCCTATTATCGTTTTACATTTGCTTACTAAAAATTCCACAAAATTATGAGTGTGTCGGTGATGTAGTGGACTTTAAAACTTGTTCTGGTATATCACCCGAGACCGTAATGATGAGTACTATGGACTTAGATGGAGGAACATGTTCAATTGATAAATTTCTAGGATTAAACCAAATAGCCTACATGTCGTAAAATTAACTAACTACACTGGGTAGTTAAATCCCGTGTAACCCTTTGTTTACTCTTATTCTTAGAGTAAGATTCCCTAGAACAACCTGTTGAGCCATTTCTTTCTTTTTGTACACCATATTATATGTTTCGTTACACCTTTGCACCTTAGCCTTCCGTGTAGATTAAGCCTATTTTAATCAAAGTTGCTGGTTGCTTTTGTGTAAAGTTTTGTATTTCCTGCGCCAAAGTGAAATTTTTTTATCTCTGTAATGGTCGGGAAATTGCACAATGCAATGGGAAAAATATGTAGCTTGTATGTTTCGCTACTTTCGCGATTATGAATCATGTCCGAAGAAGAAGTGTTACAAGGAAAAGATTATCCGGATGAATTATGATAGTGAAGACGGTAAAATAAAACCGAGATTTATGATGTATTGTAAAAAATGGAAAAAGAGAAAAAGCAAAAAAAAGAGAAGGAAGAAAAATAGTCGGTTCAAAAGAAGTTTATACCGAAGGAATTACTTGGAAGAATCGATTATTCGTTGATACGTTACAAGAAAACCAACGATGTAAAGTCTTGTAAAAAGGTGGCCGATATCGCAATTATTTGTAAAGTAATGTTATGAGGCGGGATTATGTATGGGAAGTTGACTCATATAGGAACGCTAACTTAGGTTCTTTGTCATGGAATTACTTGGAAGAATCGATTATTCTTTGTCATTTCTATGATCGAGGCGTTTGTCTATATGTTCGAGTCTTTATCATGGAACGGTCGGGGAAAGTTACTAGCAACCGTACCTTATTTGTTGGCTTAATCTATTTGTTTCATGAATTTTGTTTTAACACCCATTTTACTTCCCTTTCCTAGCAACTATACCTTATGTTTAATCGAACAAGGACCTTGTACGTGCATGCATGTCTATTCCGTCGTTTCAAGGTCATGTATGCATTTATCTCAGTTGGCGTTTGTTGGATGGACGACTTCTTCGGTGAAAGTTAGAAAATCCCTTACCATATATCCTTTCTTAATCCTAATCGAATGGTTAACTCGACAGGGATGTGATCGGATTGTATGTGTCTATTTCGTTATTATGGCCGTTGTATTTATGATGCATCTGCTTGTGGTGTTGGATCCTTATGAGTTGAAAGACTGATGAATGATCAACCCTAAGCCATTCTTACCAAATTTTTCTTTTGTCTTGTTTTCCTTTGTTTGGCGGTGGAGATGTGTATCCTTGCCAAGCCTATGATAGAAAACTAATCACGACCGAGAAATTGAGCGTACCAATTAAATGTTGCACCTAGATTAGTTAAGTGGTCTGAGTGTTTTCATTTCCATATTTCGTGAGGAGCTTGGTTATGTACAAGTGATTAGAACAAAACGATGCTTAAAAAGAAAAATCCTTAACTTCGGTTGGGACACATTTTCAAAACTTTTCTTAAGTCTACTTGAAGTACAAGTTTATAATTCTTTTGGGGGATATTTTGAGACATCAATAACGTCTTTTTTATAGCATCATTTATCCCGTATAAATTACCATTTTATTATAATTTATTGCAAGAATTGGTACTTAATTGCTTATACTTATTATTTGCAGTAATTATGTGTTGACTATTGTAAAGAAATTATCCAAAGGAGCGCATTTTAGAGCCTTAATAATGAAATTTGAAGACTTGTTATTATGACTTTATTACGTCAGTATCCAGCAAAGAAGATTTGGCGTATCCATGCCTGCAATTCTCAAATAAGACGACCAAGGGATCAGACCCAATACGCAGCTATTTAGACATTTAATACGTCAGTATTCAATAGTCAAACGTCAAGGTATTTGCATTTAACACATTCAACACTTCAATGATACTGACAATTAATGCAATTAATGTTAAAACTTGGTCCTTACTCCAGGAATTTTCCTTATACCGCCATTGACTGCATTTAATACCGCGTATCTACCATTTTCCACAGCCTATAAATACCAAACTCCAATATGAAGTTTATCATGCTTTTAGCCACCAAGTCCGATTTCCAAAAGATTTATGAAAGCCTAATATTGGTACCTGAAAAGGTGGTTTCGATCAAATAGAAACTCTTGTTAATCTTCTACCTCTTCTTTACGCGTGTAGATTAGAATTTTGTTTAATTTCGTTCATTCTATGATTTCGTTGTATTGTTACAATGACTATCAGCTATTACCTTTAGGTATTAACCACGTTTATGATATTATAAAGGTTTTGATTCTGTTTTATATCGATTGTTTCATTATTCTTTGTATATTGATTATGTTATCACTTTCATACTCGTTTTGTGCTGAATTATGTGTTTTTCCTATCATTCAACTGTGGTCTAATCTACAAATTTTATGCGCTGCAACTTCGGTGTTCGTTTGGGATCAGGATAAGTGTCTAGGATGGGAAAAATATATGCTTATTCTTATAACTAGAATATTGGATCCACCATAGAAATCCTTGTTTAGATATATGGTTATGTGGATATAGGTAGATAAGCGGTGGACTTAGATTCACATAACGTCCTGTTTTCATAAGTAGTTAATTGGGTGTGGAATACTAGTATATGAATTTCTATTAAGCAGTAAGTTGGTAAAGCCTCCATGAGCTAGGATTCAATATAACCACCAATACAGTTTCCTACATAGATTATAATCAACGGTGTGAGCTTTATGCGGGTTTAGGTTAATTATTCAAAGGATTTAACTTGCACCTAACTTGGAATGATATACCACCAATGAATTAATACAATCATTGCACGAATATAAAATCAAGACATATTATTAGATTAAACTGGCTAATACGTTTTCCTCACATTTGACCGCTTCCCAGTCTTTTGTTAATCTCTTGTGTGCGTTATTTATTATCACCTTAGGAAAATTAGAACTAAACTCGTGCCAGTCTCTCAGGCTAAAAACCCCCCTTTGCGTTAGTTTAAGTTTAATAAGATTTAATTAGAATAATTAGGTCAAATTAGTATTAAAACTAATTTAATAAAATACCAGTAGAATTAAGAGTTAACTTCCACTCTTAGCGATCGACGCCCTACTTACCAACGAAGCTACATCTTGACCGGGTTCTGTCACACCCCTACAATCTGGCGGCAGCGGAACGGTAACAAATGGGGTGCGACGTCATAGCACAAAATACAAGTATAGGAAACGACCTCAAAAAGAGACGTTAAAAACAAAGTTTCATTCGATGCCTTGCAAAATACCAGAGTTTCCACATTTGGTCCCATGGTTTTAAAAAAATGTCATAAACCTTCGACATACATTTGTTTAAACAAAAGCTTCACAATTCCAAAAGATGATATGGGTTTTTAAAAGTTAAAGAGTGCATCGAATATGAAATAATCAAAATCCCATCAGCTTGATATCCAACGCAGCTCCCATCCAAACTTCATACCTTAGGACCTAAAATTAAAACATGCTAAAAGTCAACACAAAGGTTGAGTGAATTCATATGTTTATCAATAAAAGAGTGGACCACAAGATTTAAGTAATAGTAGACTACGAAACAAATTCAGTAGTCCAAAACATGTATTATTGCACTAAGCTCATGACCCCGAAACCTTAACAAGTTTGTGCCCTAAATAAATATAGGATGCTTGCCCACAACCTAAAAGTTCATCACAATGTTAAATGCACCATGGTCAACTTGTGACCAGAAATTCAAGGTGGGGATTGTCACTCCCGATAGATCTATCTATAACACTCGCGCTTACTACATTAGCAATTAACAGTTCATGATAGTAGGGACTTTAATGGCAATACGGTAACTTAGGCAATAATATTCAGGCAGTAATCTGGATAGCATACAATTTAAAACACTTGTGTCCAAAAGTAAAACAAGCATGTAATTTCACCCCGTATGTTTGTAAATCAAGTAAGTAATAAAAAGGGGCTATGAACTCACCGAATGCAAAATTACTAGTTAATAGAATCAACACAAACGGCGACGACAACACCGACGACTCAACCACGACCTATATAGTGGCGTGTTATTAGAAAAATATAAATATTTTCAAGAGATGCATAATTTGCATATAAAAGTCCATATATATACTACATATGTATAATCATGTACAATTGAATCCACACTCGCTTAAAACTCCCAATATAATGTTCCAAGTGATTTACTTCAAGTTTACGAACCATTTACCCTTTCGTTAAATCTTTATTTAGAAAAAGTTTCTATTTTAGAAAGTTACTAATTTTAGACCTTACTATTTTTAGACGTAACCAATAGCTCTCTTATGACCTATTAAATGTGAAATACTTCCCAGTTAGTTATTTCAAGTCCTAACGACCTCGACTTAGCCTATGGTCCTTCTTTACCTTTTACTAAACTTTGACTTTTTTTATATAAATAAGTTTTTTTAAGAGTTCGACTTATCAAAAACGACCTGTTATAATGCACTTTTAACCTTAGCTAGCCTCACGAAAAAGTAAAACGACATTCTGAGCAACATTTTAGTTTTACCCGAGACCCGACACTCGACAGAAAATGATGAAAATACCCTTATATCAGATTTGATGCAACAAAAAAAATAGAAAACGCAGATTTTATTCTAAGCTTTTTGACCCGTCATTACGCATGTTTAGACTTAGTTATTCTCGCGAAATAGTAAAACGACATTCTAAACAACTTTTTAGTTTTAACGGAAGGCCGGTTCGGACCAGAAAGGGCCCGAAACGCCACTCGAAAACTGCATCAGCAACTAATTACAAAAATAGTATAGAATTTATTTTAAACGATTTCTAAACTTCTGACGGCCATAAAAACTTCGTTTTTAAGAGTTACGGGACGCACGAACTATCGAATCGAAGCTAAAAACGTCCCCTAATGTATTTTTCAATCCAAAATCAGTTTTACAATTTTAATCCGGCCTAAATCATCTCTCTAATTTTCTGCACAAAATGGGTATCTTTAAACCCTTACAAACTTTAATTTTTTACAACATCACAACTTCGCCTAACTAGCCTATCCCCATCTATTATCATCACCATCAACAATCCAACATCAAAAATGCCTCAAATGTGATCACACATGGATTCAATATACTAGATTATACACATGCAACATTATTAAAATTTATGATCAAAATGGCTGGAAAAATACTCACAATGGAATAGGATCAAAGAAAGATTAGCAACACAAAACCCTCTTGGTTTCTTGCCTATGTCGAAACCAAACACCCCCTTAAAATCAAAACTCTTAACTTTTGTAACCCCAAAAATCTTGCAATGCCTTTTAAAAATTAAACCCTTGAAACCTTCATTGTACCCAAAACTTAAAGAAATCTTCAAAATTCCAAAATCTTGAAAGTGTCTTGCATGTTGATTTTTCTTGAAAATAAATAGTGAGGATTAGTGTAGGAGTGAGTTGGGAGGTAATGGAAGTGGTTGATTAAATTTTAGAAATGGTGGTGTTGTTTTCTTGGCTCGTCAACACAGAGAGGAGAAAAGAAGGAGACAGACCCAACTTGTTAACTGTGTTTTATGAAGAGAGAGTTTGGGTTTTTATTCACATTATGATGGACTAGGTAAAATAATAAAAGAAATAACTGGAGTGTTTGTTTTGGGCCTATGTTTGACGCCACAAAAGAGGAGAAAAAAAATAGGCTTGGCATTTTTTTTACAAATTTCACTAAACAAATAATTTGGGCTTAAACACTTGGTTAAAATGCTACTAAGTGTAAAAACATAAGTGTGACATGGTATCGGCTAGACGCGAATCAAAACTAAAAATGGTAAAAATAAAATTTATAAAAATTAGGGGTGAGAAATAGAAATATTAACTATGATAGGCACGTAGACGGAAGAAAGTCTAAAATACGACTTAAACTTAGGTAGGATCACGAAACTACCAAATCAGGTAAAAGTAAAAATAAATAATTTTTTTTTACTTAACGGTAAAAATAAGAATAAATTATAATAAATTTATTTACCTGAAAATACGAATTCTTACAGGTACATTGCCCGTTAGAGCGTTGTTTTTAGGTATAGTCGGCATAAAATAAATAGTAAATTTTGATAACAAACATAACACCTACATGACGACACATCATTGCTCTTCTCTACCCAGAACACAATAACAAGGATTATTTTAAGTGTTTTTCTGATATCATTTCCAAATGCTGCCTTAGAAAACCATTTACCAAAGTAGGGGTAGACATTTTTTGGTACTCAGCCAAAGCTCTAGAGAACTCTAAGGATTTCTTCTCAATCTCCACTGGTGGAATTTTTGGAGAAGTAGGGGTAAACACTTTTAGGAATGCCATAGGTGCACACTACCTACCTTACTCTAGTGAATATGTTGCACCACCATCCATTGATGTTGCTAGGCAGTGGTTTCCAACGATTGGGTATAGGGAAGAGGTTTCAGCAAAAAGAACTCTCAGAAAGAGTCTCCTTCCTCCTAGGTGGAGGTTTCCAATGGCACAGATCATCTAGTGTTTAGGGGATAAAACTGGAGGATTTGATCGAATCACAAACAAAGACGCCATTATACTATACAGTCTAGCCAATGGCATTAACATAGGCTATGCCAACATATTTTGGGAGGATATCATCATCAAGCTAAAGAAGAAACAAAGGGAAAAGGTTGTTCCTCACACTCAATTTCTCTCCTTGCTGATAATGCACAAGATGAAGGAAGGATATGGGGATGATGAGGTCACACTATACCTTACTCAAGTCTTCAGTGTCAAAAATTGGGCACTGAAGCCCAACCAACCTGAAGAACCTCCCTTCACAGACCACATGTTGGCTATATGTGCTGCAAATAAGCTAGTGGTCTTTAAAGCTCCTAAAACCTCTTTAAAAGCTAAGAGTGTTTCCCAAGACACAAAGCCTGAAGCTCAAACTAGACACAAGAAGCCTATAACTTCTTCAAAACAACCATTTGTGTCCAGCAAAGAGGCAAAAAAAGGTGGGTCCTCTAAGGCACCTACTAGTTCTAAACCTGGCTATTCTAAAAAGAGAAAAGAGTCTAGCTCGGCCATGGACTTAAACCCAAGCCAACCTCCAGTTTCTACACTTGTGGATACTGGCATGCATAAAGAGGACCAACAAGCAACTGGTGGCCCAACATCTTTAGGGGTCACCAATGAAGCAAGAGCCAATCCTCAACTCAGTAGTGGTATGCCAGCATTTAATTTAAATGAGCCTATTTATTCAGCATCTTTCATTATTTACTCTGAGTCTACATCAAGAAATGATGCTTCAGCAGCTTCTACAGCTGAAGTTGATCCTGGAAATTCTGATCCTAGTGATTTTGTACCTCAACAACAGGGTATAAATGAAGGAACCAAAAACACTTCATATGATCATTTATTTGCAGGTACTGACCCACATGTTCTTGCAGACCAAACCAAATCTGTTAGTAAAGGGTTGGAAACTGTCCTCACTTAGTTTATCACATGAAAAGGGCTAACTCAGTTGCAAGTCAAATTAAGGAAGAAACCTCCAGCACAATCAAGTTGGAAGATCTTGCAAAGCTGGTGTCACATGTGCAATCTAGCTTCAAAGACCTGGACTCACCTGAAGATGATCCTGTCATTGTTGTGAATGATAATGATGAAGATGAGGATGATGAAGTTCATGCTACTGAAAATGTTGAAACTGAATATACTTCAGTTCCTAAATCCTCATCTCCCAGGTCTTCTCAAGTTCAAGAGCTTACCAACCAAGTACTTATTCTTCAGTCTTAAAAGTACAAACTAGAACTTAAGAAGAATAAAGCTAAAGATAAAGCTGCTCTCCTTAAAGCTCAACCCTTCTTTCCTAATATGAAACAGCTCAAAAAGCTACTGGTAAAGTCCTTAAAACTAAATTCTTAAATATTTTATCTGCTTATGACTTCAGCAACTCTTTACCAACTGAGCTGAAGGATATTCGCTCCAAGTTCAATGACCTAACTGAAGAGGTGAAAGGGTTAAAGAATCAAATTCACAACTTGGAAATTGATCTCCCTAGATAATTGAAAGAAATTTTCCCCAAGCTAGAAGGTTTTACAAAGACTATCACTAGTCTTACATCCCAAGTTGTTGAAATGAAGACACTTTAGTGGGAATTGCCAGCTGAATTTCTTACTGTGCCATCACAAGTTGAAATGGTTCAGGCTAAGCTGAAGACCTTGGATGCTCTTCCAAGTCTTCTTAACAAAGTCACAAATGCCTTAAATCAGTTTGCTCAAGCCATTACATCAAAGAAAACTGGGGGTGACAGTGTTCCTTCAGCAGGCCAAGCTGGCACTCAACCTGCTGAGGGGGAGAAGAACACAAATTAAGCCACAATCTCCCAACTTTTTCAAAGAAGAGCTGAAAAGGAACACCTGAACAAACAACAGCCAAAACCAACAACACCACCTACAACACCAATCATCATAACAACTACAACTCAAATGCAATATCCCTTTCCCCAAAGTCCACCAAAAGGTTCCTCTTAAATTGAGGGGGAGCATATCAAGAAAGACAAGGGCACAAAGGCCTTGTTTTCAGAAGAGGTTGTAAAAAAGAGTACTGAAAGTGACTCTGATGATGATGAAACTCACCTATCGGGATCTATGGTTGAATCTTCTAGGATAAAGAAAGTAAAGAAGTTTGATTTTGTCACTGAAGATGGAAAGCACATCCATCTAACTGAAGAACAAATCAATCAACAAAAGAAGATAGAAGAAGAGGCCAAATCTAAAGCAGCTAAACATGAAAGTGAGGTAAGGAAAAAAGAGTTTATTGATCTTCTTGGTCCAGAGGTGGTGCACAAGTACTACAATGATAAGTTACAGTGTGATAGATACCGTGACAAAATGCTGAATAGAATAGCAGTATCAAGAATCACCAACTGTGATGTCTTAACTAGAAAGGGTCCAATTACACTCAAAGTGTACATAGAGGATGGTACAAGTGAAATTATTCCCAATTTCAAAGCTAGTGATCTGCACCTTAGTGAATGAAGAGAAGTAATGAAAGCATGTCCAAATAGAACTGGAAAAGGATGGGAAACCATCTATAAACAGATAGGTAAAAGAATGGACTACATTCACACGATTGAAGCAGAACTGGGTATAAACTTGGATATTCCTCTAAGCAAACAGGACCCTCTCGACAAAGTAAATGATCTTGCAAACAAGAAAAGAAAACATACTGATGACATCCATGACTACTTCAAAGCAAACAAAAGGCTTAAGTCATCAGTTCAGTATGAAGATCATTTACCTGGTAGTGTGCTTAATGAACCTGTCCTAGGTATGATTTTGTTTAACTCATATCATAGACATGATTTTGTTACCATTAAAGACTTTAGAGATTTCTCAAACACCATGTTATATACTGTACAAGAAATCTTCTTTAGACTTCACCAAGGTCCAGGGCTTGATGATCATGCCAGGACCTTCAGTTCTCTTCTGCTTGCTAAAATTACTAAGAGAAACTTGAACCCACTCAAGCAGAAGAGACTCATTGAGCAGGTAAGGCAATAGAATGTAATCTTTTGTAATAACTTTATCTTTTATAAATGTAATGTAATGAAAGTTAGAATAAATGGTTATCAATTAATGTTGTTCAATCTATATCAATTGTGTAAGAAGAAGCTATTTTGCTCACTTACAATTGATTTTAACTTAGGCTATTTGTATATTCAAATAGGTGGAGATTGTTGGGTTCAGTTCCTGAGCCCTTCAGTCTTTTAGTAGATTCAAACATAAAATTCCCTAAGTGTTTCTCAAGGTGAAGTCTTTTAGTTTGAGTCGTTGAAGATTTTTCAGCGTCAGCTTTTTAGGTCCTTAGAAGATTGGGAAGTTGTTAGGATTTATAGATTTGATGAGACAAAAGAATGAAACAAGAGGGACTAATTCGGCATTATGGAATTCTATAAAAGATGGAGGATTCTACAAGATATGCTAAAGAAAGAAACAAGATCAACATTGAAGACTTCCTTAACAAGATGAAGATAAAGATAAATATTAGGAAGATTCAGTTTCCTAATTGTATTATATTTCCTTTGTAAACCTAGATATCTTTATTATATAAAGAGATATAGGTCGTGAGTTTTAAGTGTGCACATAAAGATGTAGACGTCTAGTAAAAAGTATGTGTCCTAGGCGTGTGGTTTATGTAAAACGCCTAGTTAGAGTTGGTTTAGCCTCAAGGATATTTTGATTCCTGTTATAGTTTAGATAACCGTTCTACAATTGATCATGTATAATTGAGGCTTGAAGTGAATGATAATAAAGAAAAACCTTGTTACAATTACATTGTTCTTATGTTATTTCTACTATACATATTCTATGAACTTTGTTATTGTTAATCCTAGATGAGATCTAAACAATCTCGAGTTATAAACGATCTAAGGAGTTCTAACAAACTCCACAATTAGTATCAGAGCCACGGGGTTCTCAATCTAGGATCTACAAGGTTTTTATTCATTTTTCGGTTTTTAGCAAATTCGGTATAACAAAGATCTTTTGTTTTTTTATTATTGAAATTCGGTGAAACTAGGGTTTTCTAAAACCCTAATTTGATAAAAGCATATTGTGTGGTTTTTAAAGATTAATCCTTGTTTGCTGATTCTTGGATATTCGATGTTCTTAAACATTAAATACAAAACCTTTACTTTTAGGGTTTTTAATTAATACTGCTATAAGTTCGTAACAAGGGTTATTATTGATTGGTTTTGACGCTTATGGTGTATGCTGCTAGTCAAGGGAGTTGATTTGCTAATGCAGAACGATGAACCCTAGCAGCTTCTCGAACGATGATCCTTAAATCTTCTAGTATAAAGAGCAGCTAGGCTAAGGTGATGAATATCAGGGTTTGATGTGAAGGTGGGTCGAACAGCAGACCTTCATGATCTGAGTTTTCTGGATCGTGATTGGCAGCTGAGTTGAAACATGTATAAACCCTAAGTTTTTGGGGTTTTGTATATATTCCCGCGTCATGGGTTGAAGATGTCAAGTGCATGATGTGGTGTTCAAGGTCTGCTGATGTTCGTTGTGTTAAAGCAGACAGTTTGTTTATGTTATGGTGATGGTGTCGTCTATTCAAAAGAAAGCAGCATGCAATATACAGATTTGGAAAAGATGCGTGGTTAATGGCAGTATATGTTTAAGTTATGATTTGCGAATTTGGGATTAATTCTTTTATGGTATCAATTCTAGTTTTGGTTAATACTGCTAATAGAATGTTAATACTGCCAGTATGGTTTAATATTAATACTGCCAATATAAATTGTAATGCTGCTTGGATATTCACGGATATGGATCTGATTGTGAGCATAACATGGATAAGTTCTTTTGTTATTGGATCAGATCATTGATGTTATTGGACGTTGGGTATTAGTGTTGCTCGGTACTAAAAGGTATGTTTTTGGTAAGATATTGTTGGCTTCTTGGTGAGTATTAATCTTATGTTTAGGGTTTTGAACATAAGTTGATATTGTTCTATAAATGTTCTATTTAATGCTGCCAAAATAAATTTAGTACTACCAAGATTACTTAATACTATTCGTGATATTGCTAGCGTAAAAAACAGTATTAAGTTAATACTGCTAGGGCTTCAAAGTGTTTACGCTGCTAGCTTTATCCAATATTGGATAACACACACTGTTTGGATCTCGGATTGGATTAAGATTCACTTAAATTGTTATATGGCTATTAGGTTTGGGATTATTTGAATTAATTGGTTACGGAGATAAATGTTCATTACTTATTTGACGATGAAGTGAAATTACTTTGGTACGCGTTCTTATCAAATCTTAAACGGCTGGCAACATTTAAAGATAACTTGTTCATTTTATATGGTGTTGACGAAGACTTGCAAAATCTAGCAATGTGTTATTTTTCTTATGGTGCTCAATGCGCATATTTGCTATCACTTTAAGGAGTTACATTGTTGTGCTCAGTGTCTCATTAAAGATGAGGATTTTGTCAAGAGAAATAGGTCCACTCATAATCAGCAGTATGAGTTTGGAGTTACACGAATAGTATAAGACATAAGACACAAGTTTGGGTTATTCTACTTCTACATCAAGTTTGTTATATTGAGTTTTTTTCATCAGTAATCATTACAAAAAGCCTACAGAATTTGAAGATTCAAGAGATGGTAAACATATTGGTTTCAGGGAAGCTTAATTGACAAAGTGTTTAACCATCAGGATATATTCATGCATCACTTGAGGTGAAAGGTTTCATTACTACTACAAGTTGTTTATTACTACTGCTAGTTTAAGTTTCTATAGTCTTGAATTCATTATTCTTATTATGCGTCATGGAGGGTAATTTGGGAGATTGGAAGGCTGGATTAGTAGTGTAGTATATGGTTTGTAGTTGTACAGATTCAAGTTGCTTATCTTCATAAGACCCCTATTGGATTATGACAAAAAGGGGAAGGAGATTACAGAGATATGATTTGTAGCTTATTATGTGTGGTGATATGAGCAGGTTACAAAGGAAATCTGAGTTAAGAGGAAGTTTTGTTTCATTCAGGGACATTCATGGAGATCTATGATCTCAACTTCTCAACTTAAGGGGAAGTTCGTGCAAGAACATAGTTTGTTTTGTCATCATCAAATAGGGGAAGATTATTAGGATTTATAGATTTGATGAGACAAAAGAACAAAAGAATGAAACAAGAGGGACTAATTCGGCATTATGGAATTCTACAAAAGATGAAGGATTCTACAAGATATGCTAAAGAAAGAATCAAGATCAACATTAAAGACTTCCTTAACAAGATGAAGATAAAGATAAATATTTGGAAGATTCAGTTTCCTAATTGTATTATGTTTCCTTTATAAACCTAGATATCTCTATTATATAAAGAGATATAGGTCGTGAGTTTTAAGTGTGCACAGAAAGATGTAGACGTCTACTAAAAAGTGTGTGTCCTAGGCGTGTAGTTTATGTAAAATGCCTAGTTAGAGTTGGTTTAGCCTCAAGGATCTTTTGATTCCTGTTATAGTTAGATAACCGTTCTACAATTAATCATGTAGAATTGGGGCTTGGAGTGAATGATAATGAAGAAAAACCTTGTTATAATTACATTGTTCTTATGTTATTTCTGCTATACATATTCTATGAACTTTGTTATTGTTAATCCTAGATGAGATCTAAACAATCTCGAGTTATAAACTATCTAAAGAGTTCTCACAAACTACACAGAAGTATCTTCACTTCAGTTTATGCAGCGGTACTGTTAGGTCTGAAAATCAGGATCAATAAGCAATTAAGGATTATGATGAAGCATGAATCTGGGATCTTTCTTTTCCTTTGATCTTGTTATTTTCTGTGACTATGATACCGAAAGAAAAATTAAGATGAAAAACCCTTGTGTTTTGATCTTTCTTTTTACATTCGAAAATGAAACAAGAGGGTTAAGTCTTCAACATTCGATCTGCGATGATGTCGCTTGTGTTTTGATCTGTAAGAGATCACATCTTCAATGTAAGACATGAAAAGAGAAGATCTGAGATCATCGATGTTGCTGAGACAGATTCGAGTTTATTGTTGTGAAGAGATTGAGATAGAAGATGTTGTGTTTTCAAGTTATGGATCTGTGATGAGTCTTACCGAGTTTGTTTTCTTTTTCAGTTTCGAGTTTGGGATCTGTTTGCTACCAATTGTGTAAGACACTTGTTCTTGTTAGTTTCAAAAGATTTGTTTTCCGAATATGTGTTCTTAGATATGTGATGATAAAGAGAATAAAAAATCTGAGATCGAACACACACTCTTGATGTTATATTACTTTGATCCAAGTTTGGTTTTTGTTTTTGATCCGAGTTTTAGGTTCTTGATTGAGTTTCCGAGTTTGATCTTACCAATTTTGGTTTCTTGAAAATGATTAAAGATCAGTGATGAAAATCACTTTTGTGTTTTAGATCTTTTAAGATCTTAAAAGAAATTGAAAACACAAAACATTGAGACTGAGATCTGTTGATATCTTCGATTTTTGTTCTTGTTTTCAAACTCGGTAAAAGTAATCGGATCTGAAACTCTTTTACACAAAATGTGTTGACTGTTGACCACCGAGTTTGACTGGTTCTACTGAATTTGACTTTACAACTGATTTTACTGATTTTGACTACTGATTTTGATTTTAAGCTCAAATAAGTAGATTTTAAACAAATTTAGCCACGATTCTTACGATTAAACCATAAGCAATCAATTTCAGTTGCATAGAACACAACTGAAATTAGCTCAATAGGCAAAAATAAGCTGTTTTGACTTGTTGGACAAAAAATAAGCAGATTTGACACGAAATAAGCACACTAAAATAAGCTGTCAGAATAAGTTGTCAGAATAAGCTCTCCAAAACACCACTAAATCGCTCCTGCAGCTCTGATACCACTTGTTAGGTCTGAAAATCAGGATCAATAAGCAATAAAGTGTTTAGTCTAGAGAGAGAAAGTAGAGAGAGAAAGAGGGAGGAGGAGGATTAGAGAAAAGATTAGAATGAGATTAAGAAACACCTAGAGACACTAGAAGACACACCTCATAAATGAGGTGGTGGAGGGGTATTTATACCCTTTTACAATGAATGACCATGGAGCCCTTGTCTTCTAGACATTTACAATTTAGCCCCTTTGACTTATAGTCTTTGACTATTTACCATCTACCTAACCTATTACACAATAATATTTCATTATTTATTACAAGACATTTATCTCAATAAGATCGTCACTTTTATCAATCCTAACAATCTTCCCCCAAGGGACGATCATTGAGATCTCTCTTTGATTGCATTAATGATCATCATTTCCTTATTCGTAACAATCTCCCCCTAAAGGATGATCATCTCTCTTGTGACTTTGATCTTTGAACTTTAACGCTTGTTTGTCTTGAGTCTTGTTGTGTAATAGTGGTCTTGTTCCAATCATGCTCTTGTGATCTTGATCTTTATCTTTTCATTTTCTTTTTCCTTTGCCTTTGAGATCTTTTCATGTCATCATTCTTTACCGCGAATCCATCTTGATTTGTCTTTTAAAGCTTCTAACCAACATACTCATACTTTCTTTACAGCTTACAATCTTCCTCATGTAGAACTTTTGTCTTGATCAACAACTTGACGATTTGAGGAAGTTCTTTGATTTATCAGAGTTGCGGAAGTGTATCTTTGAACTTTGAGTATGAGATATGAAGGAATGAATATGACGGTGTTCTTGCTTCTGAAAGGTAGAGATGTTGTTGATGTTCTTCCCCCCAATTGCTTCCCCCTAAATAAGCAGCCATTCGTATTCATACCGCATGAATACAAGCAGTTCAATTGCTTCCCCCCAAACAGACAACCATTCGAAGCAAGTCTGAACTTTAATGCAGATGACATTTCTTCTAAATATAATGGTTAAAGCTTATAGTGTAATTTGTAGAAGATGAAGTAAACCACACTACAGGCATAATATAACTTCTTAATTGCAGATTAGTAGTCAATCTATTCAGGAGAACATGCATTACATCAGCTTATTCAAATTCACATACTTCATATAAACAACTCATAGAAGATAGAAACTATAACCTCCAAGTCACTTAAGTCCCGGATGTTGTATACACCAAAGTCAATTAAGTCCCGGGTGTACACATTAATTGTTGCAATCTATCGAACACTTCCTTCTCTTCCCCCTGATTATATTTGATGACCATCAAAATAATCATAACCTGTTTACGCATGAATATTCGATAGTAAAGTCATGTGTGAAGCATCATAAGTACGGTTTATGCATGAGAGTCAACTGCCAAATTCAATTCCAACAATCTACCCCCATCAATCTTGTGACATTGTAAGAGACCTTGGTAATTCAACAAATCACTTGATTAAATCAAGGAAATGTTGTTTGTGTTTTTCAAAAACAAATTCCGAAAGAACACAATAACTACTAGATCACTTAGATTGCTAGTTAACACTTATTTGAATCATTAAACAATCATTTTCAAATTAGTGACCTACGTTCAGCGTTGGCTTGATGTTAGCACTGGTAGGATTTCCATTCATTCATTGTGAATACTTTATTTAAGTATCACTCTTGAATGTTCCGGCAATGTCACTAAGACATGCAATGTCACATAGACATATAAGCGACTCTTGTACCTTTTGTATCATTGATGTTTAATACAAGTGTACTTTGTGTCCTATGTGAGATTTGATGATATGATCTCATTTGGCTCTAGACTCAATTGGTGCTTTTTGGTTTTAGTGATTGGAGGCTAGAGCAGACTGACACCTTTTCAATATCAACAATCTCGAAGTGAGATGTCAATAGATTATGTGTTTTAATCTCTGAGAAATGCAACAATAAATTCTTTTAAAGAGAATCTGAGTGGCGGGAAGGGTTGGCATTGCATCAATTGTTCATGATTTCTTTCTCTATAACAAAATTACGCCGTTTTTTGCCTAAAGTTTGTGAGGGCTTCGTTCTTTCACCGATACACATCATTCTTTTTCAACTTCAAACCCTTCATGTAACCAAGATGTCATTACTATATCATGTTGTGATTGATCCGATATAGATCATTCCTTAGTTTACATTATTACCCATTGCATTCAAACTCAATATTACATAAGGAGATTCTATTCTGATTTATGGAATGTCCCTGGTAATCCCTTCGGTTCTGGTTGGACATGGGATAATACCTAAACTTACTACCCACCTTATTACTTCCTTGATCATCGTGAGGTAGTTGGTTGTTGAGTATTAAGATCAGAACCATAAAACCATTTTAAAATCAATCAAAGTGTTTGATATAAATCAAAACTTTTAACACTTTGAAAGTTTCACTTTTGAGAAATACTCCCCCTACGCATGTGCATTATAATATTAAAAGAGTTTTGCACAAGGAGGAAAGAGCTTCGCACTTGAGTCTTTAGATCACTTTGTTATTTCATACATTTTAGGCATTTTATCTTTCTTGATAACATTTTAATCATATTTTCCCCCTCAAAAATAGCATACCATATCATATTTTTGATATCAATGGATTAAAATAACTATATGAGATTTTTGAAAGTACATGGGAGACGATCACATTTTAATCCAGTTTTCTCCCCCTCAAAAATAGCATACCTTATGATATTTTTGATATCAATGAATTAAAATAGCTATATGAGTTTTTGAAAGCACATGGGAGAAAACGGATATAGCATGATTATGATTTGGAACATTTCTGAATGTTTTTAAACAATTTTGAGTAACTATTTGTGCCAATTGTGTCTATATCTAAAATGGATGGCCACCAAGCCACTAAAAACGGTTTAGAATACTCTCAAACGGATGCAACCCGAACGAAGCTAACAATGCTTTCGAGTACCCTAGACCGAATGCAACTTAGATTGCTAGCGCGTTTGTCGATATACTTGACAACAACTATTTTTGACTTGAAAAATTTTCTTTTGTTTAAAAATATTTTTTTCTTTTAATACTCCACATCAATATACAACACTAATTCACATTGAAGACACCAGCAAGAATATTTGATGTATAAGTGAGTTTTGAGCTTATTATTTTGAAAGATTTTGAATTATCTTTGATAAATTCTTGAAAATTTGTGCTCAAACACTTCATGTTTTGAAAAGCTCTCCCTCAAAAATAGCATAAATCAAAAAGTTTATTGAGGAAGGGAGTGTTGAAAACACAATTTAAAAGATTTTAAAAAATCCTTTTGAGAGATTATTGAAAATTATGTTCAACATTTTAAAAACTTTTACTTGAGCTCAATATTTGGAATATCTTAATGATTAGCTCAAGTCTGAGAAGTTATAAGCTTCCCGTTGTGAGGATAAATGTACGAAAATGTACACTTTTATTTCTTTGAGGATAAATGTACACTTTTACTTAGAAGTCGTATGTCCCGAGCAAACTTTTTGAAAGAATTTTGATAAAAATTTCTTAGGACAAAGAAGATTTCTCTTCTTTTGAAGATAAAGCGCACTGAAACGTACACTTTTTTTATTTGAAAACCGGGTTGTTATCTGATATTTAATAACAAGCCATTGACTTGAGCTACAAAACATTGAATGTTTTGTTTGAATAGCTCAAGACCAAAAAGATTTCTCTTTTCGTTGTTAAGGATAAATGCACTTAAACGTACATTTTCCTTTTATTTTAGACACGGGTTGCAATCTGACATTTTATTACAAACCATTATGACATCGAATTAGACAACAACCTTTAGAACCCATTTAAGCACGGTGCTAACGGGTTTGAAAAATTATGAAAACCATTTGAACGAGGGCTTGAAACCGGTGTTTCATTTAAAAACAACTCTCGCGGAATCAACGGAGATTTAAAATCCTTTTTGATTTTCCATTTATTATTGAGACTCGGTGTTTCTTGTGAAGTTTTAATCTTTGTTGATGAAGAAGATTTCTATTTGTTTTTGACATTTGCAGTATCATTTCAAAAATTCATTTTTGAACCGTTTAAAAATCTTCCTTTCTTGTTGATGGTCGAAGTAGAGTCATTTTTATTTTGCATTGAAAGCATTTATGATTTGGAATATTTGAAAGATTTTGAATGACTTTGCTTTGGTCTCCACTCTTGTTTTACCGGTGTAAAACGAGAGTGTGG
Organism: Tanacetum coccineum; assembly: GCA_026074375.1. NCBI lineage: Eukaryota > Viridiplantae > Streptophyta > Magnoliopsida > Asterales > Asteraceae > Tanacetum > Tanacetum coccineum. Next base: position 48,420 of record BQNB010004382.1, on the reverse strand, counting down.
AGTTACAAAAACTTGATTTGAAGCACTTGTCTTAAAAATCTTTTGAGAAGTAGATGTTTTAAAAGTTTAAGAATTCTTAGAAAACCTCCTATCTTTTTGCAAAGAATATGGTTTGAAACGAGAAACTCTTTTGAAAACGGGGTTTGAAGAGAGTCACCCGTGGAACCTTTTCTAAAATATTTACTTTAGGTTTTTAATGATGAAACAGTTCAGTTTCCTTTTTGTCGTAAGAGAATCAAATTTTACTCTTATAGCATTGTATGAAATTCTCAACTCATGGTATTCTTTTTGACAAGAACGAAGATCTTGTGATGCCAATTTTGATTCTAAAGATGCAATTTGTTTCAGAAATTGATCTTTTTCATTTTTAGTAAATTTCTTGCAGTGTCTGTTTTGACCAATCCTTTGCACCACCAACTTTAGGAACAAAACCATGATTTGCAATTTGAGAATTTTATCAAGGTTTATCAACAGGTGGTTTTCCTAGAATTGAAGGTTTGTCAAACATAGTTTCCACATACTTCCCTTTCAATTACAATTGATTCCCTTAAATGAATTGATTCTTATCAAAAATTAATCCCTTTTCAGCTTTAGAAGTCATCACCATACTAGCCAATTTTTCGTTTGAAAACAACCTTTGTATTTTTTAAGTTTTTCAAAATACGCTTAAATTTTAAGCGATCTGTATGACAATTCAAGTTTACTATCCATCAAAAACTTTTGTCTTTTGATTTAAAAACCTTTTCAAGTTCAACAATCTTTGTTTGAAGCTCACATTTTGCGTTTTCACAATTATTCTTTTTCTCTCCCATTCCTTTTCAAGTTTAGAAATATTACTCTCAGTGATTGGAACTTGGAGAGGAATCATTTTTACCCAAAATGTGGTCCAACTTATTATCCTCAACTTTAACACTTCAGACTTCAAATTTTCTACCTCATTTTGTGGTATGTTTAAATTTTGTGTCGAAGGTCGTGACTTTTTTATTGAATCAAACAAATTTTTGTAAACCAACTTCACGTGTTCATTCTCTTTAAGCAATGACGCCACTTGATATTCCAACTCAATGTTTTTAGTTTCAATCTTATCAAAATCGACCTTAACTTTGATTTTATCACATTGATTATTCTCAATCTTTGAACTTTAAATTGACTCAAACAAATCTTTATAAGTTTGTTTCTAATGTGCATTTTCGATTTGTAACAATGCCAAAAAATTCTCATTTTCTTTTTGCCATGTTTTCAAAGAATTATTTTCTTGAGACTTGTGCTGAAGTGTGATTTCAAAAGCAATACTTTTTGCCTCTAATTTTGAGAATGTTTTTCCAAGTCAACAATTATTTTTGACATCTTTTCTGTGACATCAAATGCATCATTACAAAACGTATCAGCAGTTTTACTCTTTTTTGAAACATCTTCGTACTCTTTGAAAATCGTATCAAATTCACTGTAAATTCTTATTCCTAATTTCCACACAAGAGGTTATGACAAAATTCTTAGCATCTTCAGCTAAGGTTGCTTCTAAGAGTCGATCGTTTAAACACTCGTTTCCTTTTAGAGTTTTATCAAAATCACTTTCCATTGAATAAAAAACGTCCATCATTTCTTTTATGTCTTCTTTCTGAGAAAATACTTTCACATTTGGAAGATTTTTGTAATAATTCAAACAACGTGCTAATTTCATTTTCCATTTTTTCCAAATACAGTTTCATGTTGTTTGGACTTGGCATTGATGCACAAGGTGATTTTGATGTACTTGCATTTGAAGGAGTTTCAGAAGATATAAAAGTTTCAGAAAAGTATTTTTGTTCAAGAGAAAGTTCAACTTGTAGAACCAAAGCTTCATAAAGTTTGTTCAATTTTAGATAATCGATTGGTTTTATCTTTAACTCTTGAACTTTTTCATCTATTTGAAACTCTTTCATTTTTAATCGACTCTTTTCAGCATCCTTAAGAGTTTCCTCAGAATCAAACACATGCAGTTGTACATTCTTACAACGAAGTTCGTAAGCATCATACAACTTAGGATTTTTGGCATAAGCTTGTCAAAGAACATACGGACCTTTATATCCAAAACCTGACTTACATATATTATCCCGATAAGCTCTTTGTTCATTTGTAAGCAACCAAAGTGTTTCAGTTGATTTGCCCATTTTACAAACAATGTTTTCAAGATCTTTGTTTTTATTTTGCAACTCAAGAATGCCATTAAGATATTTTTCCTCACGGTGTTTAAGATTCACTTTCAAAGTTTTTTGCTCTTGACTTACACTTGAAATATGACCTTTTTTATATGAATTTTGCAATTGTAAATTATCTCGTTGTTGTTCTAAATCTTGAATTATATCCCTATCACGAATAAACTGATTTTGTAAATCATTGTGTAATCGTCTTGCTTTATTGTCAGCCTCAATGAATTTGTTAAAAATGTTGTGTTATTTCCTTTTGATATTTCAAAAACCCGAACCTTTTCCTTATATGTTTTTAGTTCTTTGGTTAACAAATCATTTGCTTCTTTAAGTGCTTTATTATTCTCGTTTGTTTTCTCAACTTCATGATCATTTTCAAACAATCCATAATTTGACCGTTGTACCTCAGTTTTGTCTTTGTCATGAGAAGATTTGGCAATGGTGATATCATAATCTGAACCATTGATAAATGTTAAATTGTATACATTAAATACCCGGGATTTTGCCAATAAAAGCCAAGAAAACATGCCAAAAGATAGAAATATGTGTACTTTTGTGTCTTAACGTGCAGGAAAAGATATTAAAGTCAAAAAGAGCAAAAACAAGCCAAAACCGACAAGAAACAGAAAAGACAAGTACAAGAGAGGAATTTAAAGCCAATTGCAAAAGCCGGAAAAGACAACAAGAGAAGAAAGTCAATGAAGATCCAATTGAAGTCAAAGGATTAATAATGACAAGTTTTCAAAGTTTAAGGGTTCTTTTGGATGTTTTGAAGTCAAAGGACCAAAGATGACAAAGTTAGAAAGTTGATTTATCAAAAGGAAAAAGGAGATAGAAAACACAAGGGCCAGAAGTGTAAACATTCAAACTTGTTTTACACTACACTTTTGAAGGGAAAACACAAGGACCACTTATGCAATATCTTCAAAGATTCAAACCACACGCGGGTCAATATTTCTCTATAACCGCCCCTAACCTCTTTTCCCGCCCAAATCCCGAAACAAACCCAACTTCACAAAAATCCTTTCCCGTTCCTCTTCACCTCATCTTACCTCGTATTTACCCATTGCCACATTATTTCGCACACATGTCGGCATCCTATTGGCCCGAACACATCATCAATTATCATCAACGGCTTAAATGCAAGTTTAAAAAGATCAATGGCTAGGATTGATTGAAAGTTCTCATCTTCTTATCATTTTCTCTTATAAATAAAAGCTTGTATTTCAGTTTGAGGGAGTAGTTAGTTAGTGTGTGTAAATTTTTCAGTTTTCTTTGTAATTTTCCTTTTTAAGCTCACGTGTACTGTTCACCTTTCAATTAAGCTTTTAAAGTTTTTCAAGTCAATTTGTACTCTTTGATTCATAACTTGTACTTTCCTTTTCAAAAGCAATATAAAAGTTGTATTGAGTTTGTTTACAAGTTTTCATGTAATAAGCGTTTTTAGTCAATAAGCTTGTAATAAGCTCATTTTAGCTTATTTTGTTTTCTCTTGTTTTAAAGTTGTTCAAATTTAGTTAAAAGTCTTCTACATTCTGTTTTTGTCTAATAGTGTTCAAAATTATCCATTTGAGTTCATATTGAAGCAAATTTGAAGCTTATTTAATGGAGAATATATAAGTTTCAAAATCCACAGCTTAGTAAAATTTTGAGCTTAATTTAGCTTATATTTGTATAGATGCTAGGAAGCCATTATTTTATTGACTTAAGTAGTCACTCATCATTTTCAGAGATAGTGGCTAGTTTCTGAGACTAAATTTTAGAGGTTTTCATTTTCCTACCCTATTTTCACATCTGTATAATTTTAGCTTAAATCCATTACTTATTTCAATGACATTGCTTGTGCTTAGAGAACGTCCTGTTCAATTTTGCTTAGTTAGTTTAGAATTGCAATTACTTAAACTAGTTTTAGTAGAATCATTAAGCTTTACATTTTGCCTTTAAATTCTGTCTTTAGTAATAAGTGCTAACTGATAACTAGTTTAATCTTCTTAATAACTATAGTTTTAGTGCTTAAATAGTTTAGTTTAGGGAGTTAATACTAGATAATCTAAGTTTTAGCTTTTCTAGTTTAAAATATATTTTAACCAAATTTCCCCTTTTGCACAGCGTAGAATAAATAAGGAGTCATTGATTAAGTTTGTTTTTTGACTCTAAAAAGTCCAAAACTCAGTTGGTAAATTTACATGATTAGTTGAGTTAACAAAGTATTCAGTTCTAAAAGTTTAAAAATCCATTTTGTAGATTTTACAAATTTAGGAGCTTAAAAAAAGAAAAAGTACTAGGCCAGCACCAATGGGCATTTTAAGGATTGAAGTGTTGTAGATTTAAGAGACTCCAACACAAAAAAAAATCAGAATACGACAAAAAGTCAGAATATCACACGCGAATTAAATAAAAACAACCTAAACTCAACACTACAGTCTAAAAAAAGCACCCAAAATTCACCACTTAATTTGAAGATTTTTCAATTTAGAGCTTAAAAAGTACAAGCCACACCAGGGCATTTAAGAGTGAAGATGTTGTAGATTCAAGCGAACTCACAAAAAACTAAGAATACCAAAAAACTACACTTGAACATTCGAATAGGGACCAATTTGTTTGTTCACATTGGTTAATGCAGGTTAGATACATATATCAATTTAGTTCATAGGGTTCTTAACTTTTAGTGAATTAGCCGGCATTTATGATTTGGCATTATATCCGCTAAATAGCAGTAAAACTGCTTTGTTGCTCATCATTTTCTAAGCTTCTTTTAGCATCATAATTAGGAGATAGGATTTAAATTAAGCATTTTAGTAGATCTATCATTAGCTTTATAAAATAATGTCCATTAATTTTCATTTCTTCCTTTCTTCAACTTTTAAGTATCAGCTTAAAATGTACCCCTACAAAGAAAACTGCAAAATGTAGATATAGCAACAATTGAATTTCCAGCTTATTTTTCTTTGGATTCCTAAGTTCTAAGTTGGTTTATTTTTTCAAAATCCCTTATATCTACGGGTTTTAATCAACCAATCATATTTAGAGCTTAATTTTCCAAAATTTTAAATCTTTTAGGGATATAAATAAGCAGGTTTTAGCTTATTAAGATTAGCTTAAAAAAAATCCATTAATATAAAGCTGAACTAACTTCATAACGATCTTGCACAAACGTTTATGATAGCACATTTCTTTCTAATTTCTTTCCCCTTTCTTTCTCCTTAAAAACAAAAACACCCATGGTTCACTTTTTTTAGCATATCTTTAACTTGTTTTAGAAATACTTAGTAAAACATTATAAATTAAGCTTCCATTTATCTTCATTTATTTATGAATAATTTTTAGGTTTTAAAAAAACTTCACTATTTCATTTCACATTTAGTAATAAGTTTAGGAATAAGCCAAAGTTAAAAACTTAAAACTTAGTTAAAAAATGAGAAAAAACAAAGAAAAAAAAAAAAGAAGAAAGGCCTTAAGTTAATGTTTTGGGCGGGGGGAGTATTAAATAAAAAGCTTAATTTTTTTTAAGCTAATTCAGTTGTTAAAAGTTCATAGTGCTTTTAACAAAGTGAGTGTTAGAGCTCATTACAGAACTTTGTAGATTTAAGTTTTGCTGAATTTCTCTTTTTAACATAAGCATAAATAAAGCCAAGTCGTAGTTTGTTTTGAACATTTTCAATAGTTAAGGGTTACCCGTTTTCATTAGAGTGTAAATTTCAATCAGTTACCCCGCCTACCCTTTACTTTCTTTATTTGCACTTTCTACCCTGTCTTTTTAGGAATAATAAAATAGTTTTATATTTTTAAAATTAGTTTTAATAAAGTTAGGTTTTAGGTTTTAATTGGCAAATTTAGGGTTCAATTAGTTTATAAAATTTGGGCATTTTTGTTCCATTTGTTTTCTCTGCACCTTTTTGTGATTAGTTAAAAAAAAAAAAACAATTTTCTTCCTTAATTTTTCCCTTTATTTTTTTTCTCTTGTTTCTTTTTTCTTTTTTTTTTTTTTTTTTTATTTTCTTTTTTTTTTCTTTTCTTTTTTTTTTTTTTTTTTTTTTTTTTTTTTTTCCTTTTTTTTTTTTTTTTTTTTTTTTTCCTTTTTCCCATTTATTTGGGTCTTTTTCTCTTTCCCTCTAGGTATTAAAAATAGATTTTAAGGTAAATTTCTTTTCTTTTTCTCCTTTTTTTTCCAGTAGTTAAATATCATTTTTCTTTATTTTTCCAATTAAATTTGCATTTTCTAGAAATTAAAATAGGTTTTTAGTAATTTCTTTTCCTTTAGAAATTCATAAAAAATAGACAAATAGTAGGAAAAATCTAATTCTTTTTGTAAAAAATTTTCTTTTTCATTCTAGTATTTTTGAAAAATAGAAATAGATTTTTAGTGTTAATTTTTAGAAAAAGTTTATTTTTAGTTAATTCATTTTTCTTTAAAAATTCATAGAAAATTCAAAAATAGTTAAAAAATTCTAATTCTTTTTCCTAAAATTTTCTTTTTAATTTTGTGATTTTTAGGTATAAAGTTTGTTAGTATTAGTGCTTTAGATTTTAAATTCTAGTTTTAGCTCACATTTTTAATTCACGTTTGTTAATTTTTCGTATTAGTTAACCGTTTTTAATTCTTTAATCGTTTCTATAGTTTAATTGTGCTATTATATTCGTAGTGTAATTCAAAATTCAAAAATCCTTTATCCATTCTTGACTCGAATCCGAATTATTCCCGAATTTCAATTCACGACTTCGTTGGGATACGACCCGAGAAGAAAATACTTCCCGGTTAAAAATATACGTATTGTGTTTTCTTAAGTGAGATTTTATCCTTTTATATTCTCTTGTTTGAGAAGTAATTTGGAAAGAATTGTCACGGGATTTATACTATACATATATAAATTTGACTAGTGCTTACACACGTACCAAATTTTGGCGCCGTTGCCGGGGAAGACGTGAACGATTTTTGAGGATATTCGTTGAAGTAGAGTTTTGAAGACCCTTCCTTTTTGGAAGTTACTTTGCTATTTTTGTATATATTATATAAAAATACAAAACGTTCATTAATTCGATTCCTATCGAATTAGTTAAAATACAAAAAAATAAAATAAACATATTTGGATACTAGCTATCCATCTTAAACCATTCCAATAAACAACAAAATTAATCGTGAGTTACTCGCGAGGTACGACGGACCTTCGAGTTTACAAACTATAAGGTGAGTATAAGGAAAGGTGATAGCTACTTGCTAAGAAGTCATTGCGGCTCGCTAAGCCTTTCCGCTCACTTGTGCGTAATCTTGGAGACTTATCGTGAAGCTTGTAATTAACGGTTGCCAAAAATATTTTTCTTTTTGTTTTCCTTCCTAATAAATACTAAAAATTGTAAATTTCCCCAAAAATAATCTTCTTAATCTCAAATTCTTCTTTTATTTTCACTAGTGCGTGCGCACTCGTTCTTCCTTGGAATACACAATTTCGAGAAGACGTAATTGTCAACATTCTCGACACCAACAAGAGGCAATCCCTTTTATTCCGGATCCGATTCCAATGGCCGATGACCGACCTATGGCCGAGCAACTTCAAGCTCCCACCGGGGGGTTTGAAAGTGCTATAGTTGTACCACCCATCAATGCTCAAAATTTTGAACTAAAATCCTCTCTCATTAATCTTGTTCAAAATCAAATTTTTCGAGGAGGTAATGATGAGGAGCCTCGTGCTCATATTCGTCATTTTGAGAGCATAACTAATAATCAAAGGTACCCGGATGCACCTAACACCACCATCAAACTTCTTCTCTTTCCATTTTCTCTTGACGGGGTTGCCAAAACATGGCTTGACAAAGAATCCCCGAATTCTATTTCTTACATGGATGACTTATGTCCTAAGTTCATCAACTTTTTCTTTCCACCTTCTAAGACTACCAATCTTCGGAATGAAATAACGAATTTTCGACAAATTGCTCAAGAATCTTTCTTCGAAGCTTGGGAGCGTTTCAAGGAACTTCTAAGGAAGTGTCCTCATCACGGGTTTTCGCTCATGCACCAATTAGACACATTCTATATTCGTCGAGACTAGCAATGATCAAGATTCTCTTAATTCCGCTGCCGGTGGCAATTTTCTCTACAAAAGTCCAACCGAAGGACTACAAATCATAGAGAATAAAGCCAAAGTTAGATGTTCACGGAACGCCGTGATGCGAGTGAGTATGAATGCTCCTCCATCTTCTTCTACTTCTTCATCATCTAACTTCGAATTCCAACAAATGGCAGCGGCATTAGAGGATAAGATGACTTTGACTTTTAGGAATGAAATGAATGAGATGAAAAATATGATGAAAGCTCTTGTGCCTACTCCCACTCCGATTAAAGCGGTGGAGGAAAGGTGTACTACTTGTGGTAGTAATCATAGTTATAATGTGTGCCCAATGACTAGGGGAGGTTATGAGTACCCGGTTTATCATGATAATTTCTAACAATTTCAACAAACCGCTTCGGTCGGTAACTTTGTTCAAAATGGAAATTCCGGATACCGTCCTCCCCGGTCTATCATGATAATTTTCAAAAATTCCAACAAGCCGCTGCGGTTGGTAATTTTGTTCAAAATGGAAATTCCGGGTATCCTCCCTCTAGTGATGGGAACCAAGTTAACCATGGAGCTAACTCGGGCTTAACACAACAAGCTCAAGCTTATCAAGCCCCGAGTACACAAGTTCCGGTGACTTATGCTAGATTTGAGGCTTACACAAAAGCAAATGATGTTACTTTGAATAATTTGCAAAAGAATTTGAATGATTTCAAAAGGGAACAACAAGATTTTCAAAATGAGCAAAGGAATTTTCAAAATATGATGCTTAACATGTTTCAAAAGCAAATGGGAAATAACAATGCATCGGGTTCAGGAACTTTACCAAGTAATACTATTCCTAATCCTAGAAATGAAGTCAAGGCTATCACTACTAGGAGTGGTTTAGCCTATGATGGACCATTACCTCCTATGCCTCCTCCTTATGTCAATCCGGACAATGAGGATGGCAAGGAAAATGAGGATGGCAAGGAAGCTGAGGTGACAAAGGACCAAGTGCAACCCACAAGTTCACAAAGTACTGCAAGAGTCCAACCTCCGGTAGTTCAAATCAAGGAAAAGGTCCAAAATAAGGAAAAAGAACCCATTGTTGAGCCTAGAGTTGTTAATGAACCTTTCAAGACTAAGACAAATTTGCCTAACCCTTCAAGTTCATAGAAATCTTCCGTGATCTTCACTTTGAGCTTAGCTTTGCGGATGCTCTTGTCCACATGCCCAAGTTTGCTTTAATGATCAAAAAGTTGTTAAGTAAAGGATTGAAAGTCCAAAAACAAAAGGAAGAAAAATTATATTGCCAGCTTCATAAGTTACTAGAGATGTTTCAAAAGCTGCGATTTCAACAAAGTTTAGCTGAAGCTTAGTTCTTGCCAAAGTTTTTTATATCAAATGATGAAAGCTCTTCTTTCTAACCAAGAAAAACTTTTTAGAAGCGGCTAACATACCTTTGACCTGAGAATTGTTCGGCGGTGAATTGAAGAACTTCCTGAGAAGTTGGGTGATCCGGTTGTTTCTTATCCCATGTTGGACTTTACCAAGATGAGTGAATGTATGGCTATAGTGATCTTAGGGGCCGCATTAATCTCATGCATAGCGTTTGATTTCAAATCAAAAACGCTGAAGCAACCTGAGACTTGTCAACAACCAAGCTGGACCCCCTCGGCTTGCCAATGGTTCATTAGCCATTCCAACCGGGGCTAGTAGAGGATGTACTTGTAAAGGTTGGACATTTTTCCTTTCCCGCTGACTTCGTAGTAGTCGATTATGAGGTAAACTACCGAGTACCCTTGATACTTGGTAGGCCTTTCTTAAGGACCGCACGGGTCTTAATTGATGTCCACGGGGAAGAAGAGGAGTGATAAGGGATGGTATGAAGGGATAGTTTTTTAAAACGGACGGTAGTCAAGACCAAGAGTCAATCCACATGGTTTGGACATTTATGATGACGGTTCAAAGATGTTTCTGTGAACCTGAGGTAAATGTTCTTTCTTCTCTCCACATCTACTATTGTTGTGAAGAGTTTGACTCTCTTGTGGTGATGAAAATTATCAAACAGTTTACCGTGACTCGTGAGCTTATATTATGAAGTAGCACCCCAATGTTGTATTCTGCTGCGTTGTAAATTTGGGGGTGTTATATTCACCAAGGAAGAGTTATTCATTCACCTCAAATTGCTTCCGTAGGTGCAATTTCACACATCTTTCCAAACAATAATCTTGAGGACTCTTTCAAAATGGGGGATGAGGATCTTAACTTTATCCCAAACAAGGAATTAGACAAAGAAGATCTCATTCCAATCCCAAGAGAGTCCAAAATTGGAAAAGAGTGTGATTTTCCTTTTTGTGATGATTTTCAAAGTTTCAAGACTTTTTCAAACCCTCTCTTTGAGAAAAAAGATGATTTTCCCTCTAGAAATGACGAGTCAATTCTTAAGGAGGAGGTTCATAAGGAAACTCTTAAGAGTTATTTGAACCCTCTTTTTAAAGACGACGAGGAAATCATTTCTATTGAGGTATCTTTCAAGAGAAATTTCCTCTATTTGTCCTTCCATTAAAGAAAGACTTAACTTTTGGAAAAACAAAGAAGTTTTGGAAAAGAATGAGATTTTGAAAAGAAATAACACTTGTGATTTTCAAATTCCATCATCTTCTTTGGGAAAAAAGGAAGTTAAAGGAGAGAAGAATCTTGATGTTAAAACCATTGTGTCTTTCTTTGCCCCCATTGGGAATTGTGTTAGAAAATGGGCAACAAATGAGTTTGTAAAAGATAATGATGAGATTAATCATGAAGTTTTCAAAAGTGATAACGAAAATGTTTTAGGAGTTCATGATAATGAGGAAGAGGAAATTGCTTTCCTAGATGGGTTACTTGAAGATGAGAATTTCTTTGAAATGATTGAATCTTTGGAAAAAAAGACTAAAGAGGATTTTGAAACAAAAGTTGAACCTAAGTTCAAAAAAGAGTTACAAGTTTTTCATCCCGACATTGGAATACTTAACCATTTTGAGATTACCTCTTATGTCGGGAGTGATTATGTGTTTTATGAGGATTTTAATCTCGTGGATATGATATTCCCCATGAACATTCAGGGAAAGATATTTGACCCGGGGATAACATTTCATGAGAAATCTTTTGAAAAAGATGCTTTTAAGGATAATAGACCAAGAGTGTTGACACCAGTCGAGCTAGGGGACTCTTTAATAAACAAGCGCTTCGTGGGAGGCACCCCATGCTTATCCTTTTCTTTTTATTTTTCTTTGCTTCCCCAAGGACAAATTAATTCGGGGGCGAGTATAGCTTGTACTCGGTTAACAAAAACTAAGCCATTTTATAGAAGAGAGGAATCTTGTTCTTTTTCGTCTCTTGTTGGTTGTTTGTGATTTTTGTCTAGGTTTTCCGGATGTTGGAAGCTTCATGGTTCAAAATTGTGGAAGAACAAAGCAATGCCCGCAATTTCCATTGATGGTCTCCAATCTTCTCTTCATAAAGTGGGAAATCTCATATCCTTGTCTTTATCGAACTAACATCTATTCTTTTGGCATACCTAATAAATGACCTTAGAATTTTTGTTTAGATTCCTTTTGACCCCTATTTTTTAAACATTGAGGACAATGTTTCGTTTTAGTTTGGGGAAGGATATCTTCGATATTGACTTGCACTTCACGCAACCTTGTTTGAACCTTTTTGAATTACCCTTTTTGTGAAAAAGTGGAAATTTTTAAAATTTTTGCTTACAATAGAAGCTTAGTTTGGGGAAAAAAAAAACACCACTTTTTGGTAATCGTTGATTGAGAAATAGGAGTTAATTTTGACTTGATCGGGTGAAAATGCCCTAGCTAGTTCTTTAACCTACCTTTTGTGGGGCTAAGCTTTCACAAATCCTATTGCATTGGATTTTAAAAATGTGAAGAACAAGAGATGATGTAGTTAAATATAAGTGTATTTGCTTAAGCAAGGTTTATTTGGAAAACCTAAAGCTTATATGAATGATTTGTGTCTTTTTACTCCCACAAGCTCTTAACACACCTAATCATACGTGCTCTTTTGAATTTAACTAAGTCAACCAATGTCTTTAGAAAAAGTCTTACATTTTGGAAAATAATTCATCTATTATGTAAGTAAGATTTTTGGTTTTCAAATTTATAAGTTGATTTTATAACTTGTGAATTTTTCCATTCACAAAATATAATTATAAAAGGAATGCCAATGAGCATTTCTAATGCAAAAGCATTATTTGTCGTGCCAAAAGCATTCGCAAAAATAGCCATTAATAAAGCTATATATAGTCTTAATCATTGGGTAACCTTGTTGATGAGTGAGACTCGGATGGGGGTCGCAACTAAGGTTAAGACTATGTACGTGGAAACAAGGTTGTAGGCATTCATCACTAGGGAGCGCGGCCTAGGTGGTGATGGAACTAAAGGGACTTTGGATTCTAGGCTTTGTAGAAGAAGGTGTGTCGCATAACCCACAAACGTTAGTGCGGAGTGGGGTTTTCGAACTAGATCACGGTTGTTGATGTGATAATCTCCTATTTGGGAGAAAGGCCTAAGTAGGGGTTCGAACTAAGAACAACATTCCTATTGAAAAAAAAAAATAATTTATAGTATATTGAAAATAAAAGAATGGTTAAAATTTCATTTTCTAAAATCAAGTTATAAGTTTTGTTTCCCAATTTCTTTTAGCTTTGAGTTAAGATTTATCTATGTTATTAACATTTAAGCTCACAAGGTTTAAGTGTAAAGCTTAGATGGATTTCAACTATAAAGATAAATTGATCTATGGTTAAGTTGAAAAGAGTGCACACATCTTAATCATTAATTTATTCTTGGGAGTGAAAAGTTCACAAGTTGTAAGTATAGTGCTTATCCATTTAGAACTTATATGACAATGATCTTGTTTAATAGCTTTGTTTAGTCTATAAAAGTCAGGGAAGAGAATTTTCTTTTGTTGCCTCTTATTAATCGCGGAGTAGGCCTACTTTCAATGAGCCTCAAAAGTTGCAAAAATTGTAATGATTGCCTGTTAATTGTGTTTCCATGAAGACAAAAGTAGTTGATGAAAAAGCTTAAGTTGTTTAAAAAGGGGATTCCTAAAAGGTGAAAACAAGGGCCATTTTGGAATCTTGTTAGTTTACAAAGTGTATACTTAATAAATAGTGGGACACGGGGGCAATCCTTTAGTTTGGGAATTTTGATAAGGTGTTAAATGTATACATAATAATACCCAGGGATTTCGCCAATAAAAAAAGCCAAAAAATATGCCAAAAGTTGGAAATATTTTATATTATTTTTTTTTATCTTTCTTTTCCTCTATCTACTTTGTGTGCTTTTGTGTCTCAATGTGCAGGAAAGGATATCAAAGTCAAAAAATGCAAAAACGACCAAAACCGACAAGAAACGGAAAAGACAAATGATCAAGTGAAGACACGAGGAAAGATTTCAAAGCCGGATCAGCCCGACACAAGGAAAAAGTCAAATTAAGTCAAAGGAGGTCAAAGTCATGAAGAGTCAAGTCAAAGTTTTGAGTGGAAATGACCATTATACCCTTTGAAGAAGGTGCCAAAATGACCTTAAATTACCCTTTGGGCTCTTCGCCTCCATTTAAGATCACAAAAGCCCAATAAAGAGCCCAAACTCAAAGCCCATTTCTAGTTTATTAAACTACAAAGGCCAGAATTGACAATTCTCAAACTCATTTATACACTATATTTTGAAGAAAGAAACAGAGGGACTACTTGTGCAAATAACCCAAACTTTCAAAACCAAGCGCGGGTTAACTTTCCTCCTAACCGCTTTATAACCACTTTTCCCGCCAAAACTCGAACAAACCCAACTTCCCTAAATCCTTCTCCCGTCTCTTCCAACTACAAACCCACCTCGTATTTACAATCTCCACGTCATTTTTATGACGTGGCAGCCTCCCATTGGTGCGAACACCTCACCTAAGACATCCAACGGCTTAAAATTCAAATAAAAGTGATCAACGGCTAGGAATGATTGAGTTTCTCATCTTCTCATCATCTTTTCCTATAAATATAAGCTTGTAATTCAGTTTTAGGGAGAGTTGGAGAGTTAGTAAAATTTTCTTTGTAATTTTCTCTTTTCAATTTACTCGTACTGTTCATCTTTGCGAATTAAGTTTTTTTAAACTTTCAATTCAGTTGTACTCTTTGTTCCTTATCTTGTACTAATCTTCTTTTAAAAGTAATAAAGCTAGTTGAATTGAGTTTGAGTTTAAGTTTTCAAGTAATAAGCAAGTTTTAGTTAATAAGCTTGAAATAAGCTCATTTTAGCTTATTCTGTTTTCTTTAGTTCTCAAGTTGTTCAAAAGTTGTTAAAAGCTTTCTAAATACTGTATTTGTCTACTTTAGTTCAATAATGTCCATTTAAATTCAGTTTGATTCAAATTTGGAAGCAATAAGGAGTAATAAGCTCAATTTAGCTTATTGAGCTTAAGCTCAGGTTTTAGAGGCAAAGCGTGCCATATCAGGTTTGAAGTTTAAAGCCACTCACTAACAAGAGTGGCTAGAGTTTCACGAGACTACAATACAAAGGTTAAGCTTAATTTTTTTTAATTTTAGCATACATTAGCTTATTGCATTGTCTTTTGTAGTGCTTTTAAACCTCGTTCAAATTTGTGTTTAGTTAGTTTAGGTTTTCAATATTTTAAGTGTTTATAGCTAGAATTCATTGAAATTTCATATTTTAGATTCTGTCCTTTAGAAAGGTTAAGCTAGCTGAGTAACTAGCTTATTTCTTTTAATAAGCTGTAGATTTTAGAGTTTAAATAGCTTAATTAGTTGAGTTAAAGTTAGAGTAGATAAAAGGTTTTAGCAGATTTAGTTTTAAAAATAGATTTTGAGTGAAATTTAGTAAGGACGGTTTAGTTAAGTAGTGTTTGGGATAAGGAGTTTTTGACTTTAAAAGTCAATAAGAGACTGTCAAAACACTTTATATAGATGATATTTTCAGAGTGTTCAAGTTTTAAAGAGGATTTGAAAGTTAGTTTGTAGAATTTCAAAATTTAAAGCTTAAAAAGCTTTTGCCAGCACCAGGACACTTAAAGTGTCAAGTAGTTTTAAGAGTTAAGTAGTTCAAAGCATTTTAGAGTTCAATTTGGGTTAGTGTAAACTTAGATACATTTAGTGAGTTGGTTTTTGAGTTCTCACCTTAGAATTTTGGCCTGCATTTGAGCTTGTGTCAAATACATCAGCATAAGTAGTAGTAACTCAGTTACTACTGCTTAATGCTCTTAATTTTCTAGCTACTTTTTAGTACTTGTAATTAGGTGATAAGCACTTAGCTGTAGGAACCTTAATAGTACTCCATTAGCTCAACATAAGTCATCTTTTAAGTTTCCTTTTTAAGCTTTTAGTCTAGCTTAATTGTTCTTGCAAAAGTGGTATAGCAGTAGCTGAGATTACTAGCTTATTTCTTTTGATTTCTATTTTCTAGTTATCATTTCCAAAATTCTTTTATCTAGGTTCCTTTTATAATCATAGAATAGCTTATTTCCAAAATTTCAATCTCTAGGATTTAGTTTTAAGCTAGTTAGCTTATTAGGATTTGCTTAATATCAGTGAATAAGCCTGAACTTTCACTTTTTAATAGCAAATTCCTTGTTAATCTAGTATACTTTTAGCTTATTTCTTTTTAGAAATCCCTAGTACACATCACAAGTTTCATGTGGTTTCTTTTGGAACTTATTTTCATTAAGTAGTAAGCTAGAAATAAGCAAAAGTTTAGAAAAGTTAGAATTTTAAAGAAAAAACCTTAGTTTCTGTAACACAGTTTAAAAAGTTAAATTTTTAGCTTATCTAGTAGTTAAAAGTTCAAAGTGCTTTTGTTAAAGTTGTAGTAGATAAGCTCAGGTTCAACTTTGAAGTTTTAAGTTTTAGCTAATTTTCACTTTTTAGATAAGCCAAAAATAAGCTAAATCGTAGGGTCTGTTTGGTACTTTCTTAATAGTTAAGGGTGTTCTGTTTTAACTAAAGTGTAAATTTCTATTACTTACCCCGCCTACCCTTTATTTTCATCTTTAGCATTTTCTACCCTGTCTTTTAGGATTAATAAAATAGTTTTTATATTTTTAAAATTAGTTTAATAAAATTAGGGTTTAGGTTTTAATTAGCAAAATTAGGGTTCAATTGCTTAGTAAAAATTGGGCATTTTCATACTATTAAATTTCTGCACATTTTTAGTAGTTAAAAATCAATTTTCTTTATTTTTCCAATTGAATTTGAATTTTCTAGAAATTAAAATAGGTTTTTAGTAATTTCTTTTTCTTAAGAAATTCATAGAAAATAGAAAAATAGTAGGAAAAATCTGATTTTTTTTGTAATAATTTTCTTTTTCATTCTAGTATTTTTGAAAAATAAAAATAGAATTTTAGTGTTAATTTTTAGAAAAAGTTTATTTTAGTTAATTCATTTTTCTTTAAAAAATCATATAAAATACAAAAATAGTTAAAAAATTCTAATTCTTTTTCCTAAAATTTTCTCTTTAATTTTGAGATTTTTAGATATAAAGTTTGTTGGTATTAGTGCTTTAGATTTTAAATTCTAGTTTTAGCTCACGTTTTTAATTCACGTTTGTTAATTTTTCGTATTAGTTAAACGTTTTTAATTCTTTAATCGTTTTTTTATAGTTTAATTGTGCTATTATATTCTTAGTGTAATTCAAAATTCAAAAATCCTTTATCCATTCTGGACTTGAATCCGAATTATTCCCGAATTTCAATTCACGACTTCGTTGGGATACGACCCGAGAAGAAAATACTTCCCGGTTAAAAATATACGTATTGTGTTTTCTTAAGTGAGATTTTATCCTTTTATATTCTCTTGTTTGAGAAGTAATTTGGAAAGAATTGTCACGGGATTTATACTATACATATATAAATTTGACTAGTGCTTACACACGTTACCACTAAGCCAAATTTCTTAAGCATTTATTTAATATACTTAGATTGATTAAAGAAGATACCATCTTCCATTTGTTTTATTTGTAATCCAAGGAAGAAGTTAAGTTCATCCATCATGCTCATCTCGAACTCGTCATGCATGATTTTGGAAAATTCATCACACATGTCTTGACAAGTCGAACCGAATATAATGTCATCGACATATATTTGAACGATGATGAGATTTGAACTTTTCTTCTTAGTAAAAAGAGTGTTATCTACCATTCCCATTTTATATCCATGTTTAATAAGGAAAGTATTAAATATATCATACCAAGCTTTGGGTGCTTGTTTAAGACCATATAAAGCTTTCTTTAATTTATAAACATGATCCGGTTTCTCAAAATCAATGAATCCCGAAGGTTGGTGCTATCTTATACCTCCTATTGATTTAAAACCATTCAGGAATGCACTTTTTACATCCATTTGGAACAGTTATGTTTTAAATATAAGGCACAAGATAGGCTAATAATATCTATAGTCTCAGCTCTAGCATCCGTGGCTTAAGTTCATTCATAATCGATGCCTCTTGTTTGGTTGTAACATTGAGCAACTAACTATTTTATTTTGAGAAAACAACACCGTTCATCTAATTTATTTCAAAACCCCACTAGTTCTTAGATTGTTCAATTCTTAGGATGTGCCCAAACGTCGTTAGCAATGAATTGAATTTAATTTTCTCACTTAGCTGATATCTAACTTTATCTCCTAAGGCTTTCATTCACATTCTTAAGTTTATAGTTGATATCAAACAAAAAAGGAGTTACTTTGGTTTTGGGCTTGTGACCTAAGGGTTCTTGATAAGGTTTCCTATGACATTTTCTAAAGGATGGTTCCTAGATTCCTTATATTGTCTATTTCGTCATTTTTAAAGAGTTTCATCCTCAACAACATTTTCTAAGTTTTTCTTTTTGGTTGCTCTAATAGTTTCTTCTTCATCTAAGTCACCATCCACCAAGGGTGATGTCTTAGAGGGTGGAGGAGTTTCATCGAATGTCACGTTGAGTGATTCTTCGATTTTCCTAATGTGTTTATTAAGGATGATGTAGGCTTTACTATTTTGGGAGTAACCTAAAAAGACACCTTTGTATGACTTTGGGTCAAACTTGGTAATGTAGTTTTGGGTTTTAGAATTAAGCACTTGCTCCAAACACTCTATAAGTAGTCAATAGTAGGTTTCCTACCTCTTAAGAGTTCATAAGGTGTTTTTCCTAGGATGGCTCTAATTAGGATTCGGTTGAGAATGTATGTTGAAGTATCTATGGCGTTACACCAAAACTTTTACGATAACGATTGCTCGTTCAACATGGTTCTACTCATTTCCTAAAGTGTCCTATTTTTCCTTTCAACCACGCTATTTGATTGAGGAGTGTGCTATGACAACCGTGATTTAATCAGGTTAGTGATACCTTTAGAAATGGCTAAGAGTTCATTTTATGTGTTTAAGTATTGTGTGATGTAATTTTATGTGTGCTAAGTGGTTTACATATGTGCATGATGTCATTTTATAGGTAAATGATTATCTTATTTTGTGTGCATATGAGTTTGATGTTAAGTATTTCATTTGTTCACGTGTGGGGATAATGGAAATGAAAGACGTGTTGAATGCATTGCTACGTCAATTCTTGGTGATTAAGTGTTAAGCATTTATGGGAAATGTAGCATTTTTAGAAAATGAAAATAAGTGAGTTGAAATATTAGAAGTTTTGTAGCAAAACTTTCTAAAAATATAAAGTGGTTTGGTGAAATGAAAGTTATATTTAGAAAGTTTAGTAAGTAGCGTTTAAGTAAAAAGGTTTAATCAAACTAGCTTAGGTTTTTATAAAAACTTAAGGTAAGGAAGTAATTAGTTAATTAATAATTTAATAAAAAAATAAAAAATATATGTTTTTAAATAGGGGGCCAATCGGTTTTATTTAGGGAAGGTTTAGGAGTTATATTTTTTTTATCAAATAGTACTTAGAGAAGGATAAGGATTCACTAGGGTTAAATACCAATGAACCCATCCCATTATCCCTTCCCCTCTCACTTGTGTCATGCGTTTTCTTCCCCTAAAACCCTAAGGAGTGCCGAATTTTGCTAGATCCAAGAATCATTCAAGAGTTGTGGTTTAGGTGCTAGTAATCAAGGTAAGTGTCTTCTTCTTAGTTAGATTTGTATATTCATGTAACAAAATCAATGATGAATCTAAAGTTTCATAAAAATACATAATATTAATGATATTTAATGATGCTAGAGTGATTAGGGCTTGATTAGGGTCTGGTTCATGCAAATGGTTATGTTATATGTGCTTTTTTAAAACTTGATTTAGGGGTGAGCAGAATTTTGGATCGTGTTCGACTGACTGATATCTAGTGTAACTATTTCTTCTTTTCATGTCATTGTTCGACTCTATTAATTGATCACAATTTATTTTTGTCCAGGTACGTGTTTTACTTTTAATTTTGACTTTTAGCTAAATCGCGTAGACTAGACAATATTCACTTTAACGTAAACACGGTCACCAAATAAAATCAAGGTTTTGTCAAGAAAGTGTTAAGAAATTAGTAGGAAGTATTATTGAAATTTCTCATTTTTATTTTTATTGGTCACGTAAATGGCTTACGTTTCGCAATAAAATACACTTAGACACACCACGGAAATACCTAGACTTACCTAGACTCAAACCAATACCCACTTTTAATGCCTAAACACAAAATTTAATTCAAAATCTTATATTACCTACCCAAATTAGACCGAGTATGGGTAGGAAAAAACCCTAAGAAAGATCGTCTCTGTGTTTACCTAGCTAAATAAATCTCCTAATGATCCTCACAAGTACTTGTACATTCTAGTTCTCATTAATAATTGTCCTTAATGGTCTCCTACTGTCTTTTTACACATTGGTTAAGAGCACATTTTGTCTCTTGATTCCTTTTGTGCGCGGTTAACAAGAACAAACCACAAATCCTTGGGATTTCCTAAATCTAGCTAGAACTTTTATTATGGCAAGTAATTAAAGAGTGTTACTTGAGTATTACAAATTACCTATGGGTAGTTAAACTAGAAAAACCTCTAAACCACCAAGCTAGGGCTCGTTGGTCGGTTAAGGGACCTAAGAAGCCTCAACTAGTCCACTAAGTCTATAAATACCCATATTACATTTGACACTTAACAACTTCTAAAACTCTAAAACTTACTATCACTAAGCTTAACCTTTCTCATTATCCTCACACCTTCCGATCTCACGCAACCAAGCCCATACACAAGCCACATTTCCCTTTAAGTGTTCAAGAGATACTAAATACTCGTGTAAGAGGTTTACAAGCTTTGGAGCTTAAAGTATACACGGTTAGGTGTATACGGTCTTGGGTTTTACTTCGCAATCCACGCGACTAAAACTTAGACCCTTGTAAGTTACAAAACTAAGCCCTTTTATGCCATTTTTCACTTGTTACTTTCATAATATAGCCAAATTATGTCGCGTAAATTTGATGTGATAACATATGAAACGTGAACATGCTGGTTCAAAACCCACCATGCATGGTTTACGCTCCTATCTTAAACATATACTATGCCTTGTGTGGTGCTAACATGAAAGAAACACGGTCTAATATCAAGCAAGAGCTTAAACGTTTCATAGAAACCTACACATATGAGCCAAGGTGTTCATGAGTTCGTTCTTGATAAAAACACGAATCCTATACGTAAACTTTCAATGTAAACGAAACATTTAGCTTTGGGATACGCGTGTTAAAAACTAGCTTATTAATCGAATGCATGTAATAAGTCATAGTGAATAAGTGTTAACGAGTTGTAAAAATGAGACGGTTAAAAACCCTAAGAATGGACTAGTAAAACCAAGCGGAGCTTGCAGGTCATTATGGCTTGGCAGCCTAGTGCTGAGAGCCTAACGGGCCCAAATAAGCCCATTTCCTTTTGATAGTCTTAGCTTAATAAAAAAAAAGCACCCAAGCGTTATTTAGAGGTCTATAAGGCATATTTGATTCACATGGATCTTGTTCATTTGTGAGAAGCCCAACGAACCCTTAATGGACCTCACTAGGCCCATTAACAAGCCTATTCGAGCGATTAAGCTCTACATTAAGCTCAAAGCAGCCCTCTATTTGATGAACTCTCATAAGCTAGTATGGGACATAATGACCCAAAATATAGTTAACGGACCCTAATGGATCAAACCGAAACCTTTAAAATCCATTCGGACCCTTAATGGGCCCAACAGCCCATTAACGAGAGCTTATTAGCTTATTTGGATAAGCTGGACCAAAAACAGATTTAATAAGCTTAAAAAGGGTAGAAAATCTTGGATGCAAGTGGGACCTTTGTATTTCAATTCATGTTAAGATATTGCGCTCACGAGCCCAATAAGCTCGAAAAAAAGGCCAAAAATAAGCTCTCCGGCTTATTTCCACTTAACAGATTGAATAGCTGTAAATGGAGGACATTTGTGCTTTTAAAACTTAAATGGGACCATTAGAACACTAAATGGGACTTTAATGGCCCCAACATGGGCCCATTAAGCCAAAATAAGCTCGTTAAAGCTTATTTATAAGCTATGGCGGCTTATATGGCTTATTTGGACTTAATTAAACATAATACCACCTGTTGGGATTTAATTAGAGTAAAAATGTAATTTTTACAAAGTCGGAGGACTAAAAGTGCCAATTTATAAACTTAAGGGTCTAAACAGTCATTTACTAAATTTAACAAGTCCAGGGGATGGTTCATTTTTTTCCCCCCCCCCTTTTTTTTTTTTTATGTCAATTCTGGAAACTAGGGGGCTGTTTCAAACCTATAAGGACCTAAAGTGTAACTTTGTAAAGTTAAAGGACTAAAAGTGTAATTATTGAAACTTGAGGGTTTAAAATGTAAATATGGTATAATTCCTACCTTAGGGGCTGTTTTGTAAATTATAAGAAACCTAAGGGTATTTTGTAAACGAAGGTGATATATTTAAAACTTAACGAATCAGGCGAATTTGAAATATATTCGGATATTATTTGGTTTTGATTAACGGCTATAAATAAGAACATTTTTTAACAAAATATCTATTACGTTTCCACAGATCCATCATGAATTTCAAAAATACAATAATCATGTGCACACCACACAAAGTGATAACCGCATATATAAACTTCTAATTGAATTTAGTTTTACACTGAAGTCGTTAGCCTAAATATGTAGACTATGCTTGACCTTATTTGCTTAGGTATTTGACGGTGTGATTCATTGCTATACTTAGATATATAATATCATTCAGAGGACTACCTGTTGAGGTGAGTTCATGGCCCCACGTTTTTACATTTATTTAAATGGTTTACATCTATGGGGTGAGAACATGCTTTGTTTTACAAATTGGATGCAAGTGTACATTTTATACTATGATTACGTGTTTGCCTAAGTAGCGATAACCCACTGAGCCCACTATCATGAACTGTCAATTACTGGATTGTAAGCGCGAGTGTTATAAATAGATCTATTTGGGATTGACATCCCTGTTTGGGTGAGTAGCGCTCACTATTTCGGTTTGCCGGACAACAAACGTATACCATGTCGGATTTGGGATGTTTCGGGTTAGAACATCATTCACGGGCAATGTTGGCAATTTATTGCATTCATACATGTCGAGCTTCAGTGTCATGAGCTTAGGTAGACGTAATTACTTTTTATGATGTTTGCATCTGTTGCTTAATCATACACTTGGAAATCTTGCGGTCCTACTATTGATTACAATAAACCTATGAATTCACCAACTTTATGTTGACGTTTTAAAGCATGCTTTTCAGGTCAATAAGGCATGAGATGCCGTGATACATTGGAGGTCGTTTTGAAGTGTCAATGATAGAGATTTGTGTCATATTACATTGTCATGGGAACTTTTGTTATATGTCGAATTATTTAACTTTATTATGGAACAATTTAAAGCCTTGAGCTTATGTAACAAACATGTATTTTGTTAATCCAGTGTATCTTTTCAAATGACATGTTTAGTGGTCATTCTTATATCTTGTGATATTGATCTATGAAGTAACGCCCTTGGATATTCAACATTCCACTGCATACTCAGATTTGAGGGTGTTACAGATTGGTATTAGAGCCAAGGTTATAGAGAACCAGGTCAAACGTTTTGTCTGGACTATAACCATTTTCAAACACTGTTTTCACAATAGGATTTGCGAGGGACATACATGCATTACTTGTTTACATCTAGCACATATATGCTTACATGATACACACTATTTTAACATTAGTAGGGTACTAAGTGCTTACATGATTGATATATGCGTATATAAAATATACTAAGTATATTACTATAAGACTCTTATAATTAAAGCTTATAGACATATCATACCGATCTTTCCTATAAGTAATACTTATATAGGTTATTTTTGCTTTTTGCAGTAATCATGTCTTCTGCGACATCTACGGTTACCCTACCACTTCCGTTTATCACTAACTCTGAGCCCGGCAGTGCTTTTGGGAGCCGATGCATGAAGAGGATATCCGAGGGAGGCATCCCACGGGTCATCGTATTAGGATACAACGGACTCCCGATGCAGCCAGTAGCCCCACCATCACCGGATTACATACCAGGCCTAGAGGATCCACAGACACCGCCAGTTCCTTAGGACGAGGATGAGCGTGAGCCTATGTTCGTACAGGCACATGATCCTGACTACGTGCCAGAGCCTATATACCCTGAGTATATACCATTGGAGGATGACCATGAGTTTTCGGCTGAGGAACAGCCATTACCTCCTGTTGATTCACCCACTGCTGAGTCACCCGGATATGTTACTGAGTCAGATCCCGAGGAGGATCCAGAGGAGTACGAGGATGATGAGACAAAGGATGGTCCGGTTGACTATCCTATGGACGGGGGAGATGATGGAGATGATGATGACGGCGATTCATCTAGGGATGACGCCAATGATGAGGATGAGGATGAGGAGGATGAGGAGGACGAGGAGGAGGAGGAGCACTTAGCTCTGGCTGACTCTACTACCGTCATACCTGCTGATGAGCCTGTTTTCCCACCTGAGGGAACAGAGCCTATTATACCACCACCCTCCACTGACATTACTATTGGGGCTAGGATTACCATCCGACCCCAGATTTCCATATCCCTTCCACCAGAGGCAGAGGTTGAGAGACTTCTGACCATGACTACCCCATCACCATCACCACCTATCTCACTATCACCACCCTCTGCAGGGGAGCGCCTTGCTAGGTGCACGGCTCCACCTGCACATTCACCACTTTTACCACCATCATCTGGGTGTCTAACCCAAATCCAGACACTCAGGATAGCATCCACCCAGGCTCTCATTGATGCAGTTACTGCCGCATTACCACCACCTCCACTACCACCATCTCTATCCATACCATCACCTGTTGATCGTAGGGATGATATTCCCGAGTCTGAGCAGCCTCCCCGCAAGAGGTTGCATTTGTCCACTATATGCTCCAGATATGAGATCGGAGAGAGTTCCACTGCTAGACCTGTCAGAGGTCAAGGGGTAGATTATGGGTTTATCAGCACGATAGATGCTGAGGTGAGGCGACAGGGGATTAGAGATGTTGGGTACGGGATTAGGGATACTTGGGTGGATCCGGTAGAGGGAGTTCCAGAGATAGCACCTATGACCGTGGGAGAGGTCAACACTAGGGTCGTAGAGCAGGATGGTAGGTCTCGTATATCACAGCGAGTCGATATGAACTCACAACGGGTCAATTTACTTATGGGGGATAGGATGACTCTCCAGGAGACCATATGGATGGTGGAGGAGGAGGAGTATGCTTCCCGCGAGGCTTGGGCTCGTTCGATAGGATTGAGCCAGGCGACTCATCAGGAGCTTCAGACCCATCGTGATCATGTGTATGCACATGAGACCTATCTACAGGCACACCAGTACTCTCATTCAGACACAGCACCAGGTACATGGGACTCGCTTTCAGATGCAGCATACTGAGCTAGCAGCGCTTTGAGAGACTGATCGTAGGCGTCAGGAACAGATGGTAGAGGCACTCCGAGTCATCAGAGACATGAGGCGAGAGATGAGCGACATGCAG
>BQNB010004382.1:0-17756 GCA_026074375.1 Tanacetum coccineum | reverse complement strand
AAATCGTGTTTTTTTGAGTTTTGAAAATTTGAGTTTCGTAGTTGTTGGAACCGAACGAGGAGAATCGAACAAGATTTCTAGTGTTGGAACCGAACGAGGAGAACCGAACTAGATTGCTGTAATTCGAACCGAACGAGCCGTTTACTTTGGGAACCGAACTAGTAGAACCGAACGAGCTATTCTCTTTGGGAACCGAACTAGCTATTTCTCTTTGGGAACCGAACTAGCTATTTCTATTTGGGAACCGAACGAGCTAATCCTTGTCGGCCGAACTAGTTTGAACCGAACAAGAGGAACCGAACTAGTGACAACAAGTAGGACCGAACGAGTTAGACCGAACGAGTTGGACCGAAAGAGTAGGGCCGAACTAGCTATTTTTCTGAACTAGTGAAACCAAATTAAGTTTAAACTTAAAAACTCGATTTTTTTTATTATACGGTTATTTCTTTGACTTGTAAAATCCCGTGAAACAAACACTTGTTTTCCTGGTTTTGTCTAGAATTGTAAAATCCCGTGTAGTTTCATTTCAAGACTCAACAATCACGTAACCAAACACAATTTCTTTCTACCACCGATCGATCAATTTGTAATCTTTTTGATACCACAATGACGACTCTTGCGGATAAGTCACTTCTTTCTGGAGGAGACAACAAACCACCGATGCTTGAAAAATACTTGTATGATTCATGGAAAAGCAGAATGGAACTGTATATGATGAATAGACCACATGGAAGATTGATTATTGCTTCTGTTGAAAAAGGACCACTTGTTTGGCCTTCAATCACTAAGGATGGAGTAACGAGGCTTAAGGAATATGGTTACGTAAAAGTTTTTCAATGGCATGT
This sequence comes from Tanacetum coccineum, assembly GCA_026074375.1. Taxonomy (NCBI): domain Eukaryota; kingdom Viridiplantae; phylum Streptophyta; class Magnoliopsida; order Asterales; family Asteraceae; genus Tanacetum; species Tanacetum coccineum. The sequence continues at coordinate 16,911 of BQNB010004382.1, read as the reverse complement.
CTTTTGCAAATGATAATATTTACGTCCCTAGAAATGTCTTTCAATAAAGACACGTGGTCATAAATAAAGTTCGTGCAAAAGTTCAAATGTTTTTTTCAAAACATGCCATATGGCTTGCTATTATTTCCAATAGTAACCCGCTTTTCTCCTTGAGGAAAACATGTTCAAAAAGAAAACTTGGCCTCTCAACGGGAATTTATTCTCGGGCATGGTCTACTTTATGACCATGCAAAGGCTTGTGATTACTTTGCATCACAACCCGTGCTTCCAATTTCCATAAGTGTACGTTTCAGTGCATCTATGTGAATAAATAAGAGAAATCTTAAGAAATCTTATTTATCTTGGTATTTGTTGTTTTGTCACATACAAAATCATTCCATCATCTAAAATACTTTTCAAAATACATTTGACTTCTCAAACAATGTCTACAGCTCTTTAAATAGAAAACGGGTCATTGTTTGAGGGGGAGAGAATGTCAAATTTCTTTGTCATGATCAAATGAGCTGTTAAAAAGGGAAAAAGAATTTAAACGATTATTTGTGCCTTATGTGTTACTTGTTTATGCCTTTAGGGTGTAGTTTGCTAAAATTATGTCTATAGGTATGAGAGTTAAAACATTTAGGACTATGTGTGCTAGTTGGTTTACTTGAATATACCTTATAAAACTTAATTTGCAAAATTAATAAGTTGTGTAAACATGGGGGGCCAAATATGTCTAAGATAAAAATCGTTGTTTAACACCATCAAACCCATTCGTTCCATTCACTGTACACACACTCAAAACACACATACGAACACTCTCCACTCGACTCACAACAATCAAGATCACTCACTCCATTTCATCTAAGGTATAACTTAAATCTCGAATATTCATCTCCTAATCAACTCGAATCCCAAAAGGAATTGAGCATTTTCGTCACTCTTGATAGTAGCAGCCCTAATTATACAATTAGGGTTCGTCAAATCAAAAAGTGGTGAAAAAGTTAAATTGTTAGAGGGCTTTTGTAGTTTTAGGATTAATAAATGTATAGGTTAACCTAGCTTGATCATTTGTTGTGTTAATAAATGTGTTATTGAATGATTTGTGTTCGAAAAACTAGTGTAAAAGTGCGAAATAATGAAACAATATGATATGTTTGTGTATGAGATTGTTATGGCTTAATGAAAATGCTAGTTTAGAGTCGATATTGCACAAATGTTAGACATCGATCGAGTATAAATCATATGGACCGAACAAATAATGTGTTATGAATCGAACGAGTGTCTAAGTGTAAGAATCGAACGAGTGACTTATGGACCGAACGAGTACTCTAACATGGATCGAACGAGTGTATGTTAGAAAGGATCGAACGAGTGTATGCTAGAAAGGATCGAACGAGTGTATGCTAGAAAGGATCGAACGAGTGTATGCTAGAAAGGATCGAACGAGTGTCTTTTAGACTGGACCGAACGAGTGAAGTTCTTAATGTGGATCGAACGAGTGATTACAAATAAGGACCGAACGAGTGAATCTTGTGAGAATCGAACTAGTGTCTATTGTGGACCGAACGAGTGAATCATGTATCGAGTGACTCTTAATGTGGATCGAACGAGTGATTGCAAACAAGGACCGAACGAGTGACTATTAATATGGATCGAACGAGTGCCTAATTGCATGGATCGAACGAGCGTCTATGTGACTGGATCGAACGAGTGACTGTGTTTTTTTCCCTTTTGAGGACCGAACGAGTAGAGTTATCAACACTTGACCAATTTTTGACATAACACACTTAAGATCAAATTTTTTCTAACTAAGATTAAATTCAACAAATCTCTTAGTTTAAAATAGACAGTAAAAGCTTGACAAAACCAAGGTTAACTACATTCAACTTAATTGTTAGGATAGGTGCCTTTGTCTTACACGCTATTCGTCTATCTAAGTAGATTGATCTTCAAAAGTGCTAAAAGTCATAAAGGTTCTCATGAATGAATGATTGTGTTTTCTTATAAACTGCACTCACTCTTTCTTAAACAGACTCATGGCAATTTCAATAGCGGATCAGATTGCTTTGGATGATGCATTGGTGGCTCCTGCTGACCGACTTAAGATTGGTAAATGCAATCTTCGCTTAAGTTCGGATGTCACATCAAAGGAAGCAACCCTTCAAGTGGTCTACGATGTGTTAAAGCTCACTCCTTTCTACAAGGCATTCCAAGTCACTGCAGACGCTCCAGAGATCTATATGCAGGAATTCTGGGCTTCTGCTTATGTTCATAATCGATCTGTCCGATTTAAGATGAATAACAAGAAGCACATTATCGGTCTTGAGCAATTCAGGGACATTCTTCAAATTTGCCCTAAAGTCGGTAATAAGAAGTTTGTAGAACCACCTCTTGAGAAGGAGATTCTCATCTTTCTAGCTAGTCTTGGTCATTCTGGAGATATAAGGAAGATCACTGACGTTAATGTCAATAAACTGCATCAACCCTGGAGATCATTTGCTGCTATCATCAACAAATGTCTCAGTGGTATACCATCATATGACAGTCTTCGTCTTTCTCAAGCTCAAATCTTGTGGGGTATGTACAATAAGAAGAACGTTGTGGGAGGACTTCATTTTCAAGATTGAGAACAAAAACACGAAGAAGGGCAATGCGATGTACTATCCTCGGTTCACCAAGTTAGTCGTCAACTATGTCATGGAAAAAGATCCTTCAATTCCTAGAAGAAACAAGGTCAATTGGCACTATGCCAGAGATGACCCAATGTTCACTACAATCAATGTCATCTCAAGGAATGAAGCCACTCAGTTGTACGGGGCTATCTTGCCAGTGGCATTAACCAACGAGGACATCCGCAATTCTGAATCATACAAAGAGTATTATGCTAGAGCTTCAGGAACAATTCCTCCTAAGACAAAAGGAAGCAAGAAGAAAGCTAATACAGATATAATCACTCAACAGAAGCCTCCCACTGCCCCCAAGGAAAAGAAGTCTGGAAAAGGAAAACAAAAGACTACAGAGCTGGAGAATATCTCTGAGGCAGATTTGACAGAGGCTGAGCAACTCAAAATAGTCACAAAAAGAAGCCGTCAAGAAACTCATAGCTCTCATGCTAGTGGTTCTGGAGCAGATGAAGGAACTGGTGTTACACCAGGGGTTCCCGATGCTCCTGATTATGACTCAGAGGATGATATCTCTTGGAAATCAAGTGACGATGATCAAGATGATGAGCAAGCTCAAGATGATGAAGATGCAGATAAAAATGACGTTAATGAGACTACTCAGGATGATGAAGATGATGATGACCATGACGATGATGAGAATGTTCAAGAAGATGATGATGAACATGATGATGATAAGAAAGCTCAAGATGATGATGATGAAGAACTGACTGAATCAGATGATGATGGTGATGATTTTGTCCATCCAAAGCTCACAACTCATGATGATGACATAATACATGAAGAGGAAACTGATGAAGATGATGACGAAGATAGTGACAATGAAGTTGAAGGAGCGAATGTTGCCGGAGCAAAGTCGGATGAAGAGGCTACAGATGAAGAGGATCAAGGAAATGAGGCAGTCGAAGATACCAATACCGATCTTGATGGAAGAGATGCTGAAATGACAGATGTTATATTACCCCAGGTTCAAGCAACCCAGGAAATTGAAGACACTCATGTGACCCTAACTCCGGTTAATCCTGATGGTCAACAACAGAGCTCGTCTGTATCATCTGGCTTCGTCTCCAACATGCTGAATCCAAACCAAGACACCGGTGTTGATGATATTTTTAGACAACATACTGAAGCCACCTCTCTAATTGATACACCTGTAACAGCCATCATGGAGCCATCCTTCACTGCACAAATCAATCGCCCTCCAACACCGTATCCTCATGTCATTCAAACACAACAACCACCAATTATGACACCGGCTACTACTACAAGCTCCTTGCTACAAAATCTTCCTAACTTTGCCTCGTTGTTTGGCTTTGATTATAGACTGAAAGCATTAGAAGACAACTTCTCGGAACTCAGACAAACAAATCAATATGCTGAAGCGCTCTCCTCCATTCCTAGCACCGTTGATCAATATCTAGCGAATAAAATGCAGGAAGCAGTGGACGTTGCAGTCCAATTGAAGTATGACAGAATTCGAGAAGAGTCTACTTCTGCAAATCAAAAATTCCTTGACTCAATCGATGAAGGAATGAAGAAAATCATCAAGGAACAAGTCAAAAAGGAAGTCTCCAAAATTATTCCAAAAATCGAGAAGTTAGTAACCGATCAACTCGAGTCTGAGGTTCTGGTGCGATCATCAAAGGAAGCCAACACATCTCATGCTGTAGCTGCAAATCTTTCCGAACTAGAGCTGAAAAAGATCCTAATTGACAAGATGGAAGCTAACAACTCTATCAACAGGTCAGATATTCAAAGGCAGCTCTACAAGTCATTAGTTGATTCTTATGAAGCCGACAAGATCTTGTTAGATACATATGGCGATACGGTCACAATTAAAAGACCAAGAGATGGTGCAGATGATGATCAAGAACCCTCCGCTGGAACAGACCGGGGGTCCAAGAGAAGAAGGTCAGGAAAAGAACCTGATTCTACCAGTGCTCCAAGTGAAACGACAACCAAGACAGCAGGAAAGACTACCAGTACAGGATCTAAGACTCACAGGAAATCTGCTAGCCAATCTGCTCCGGTAGAGGAAGTTATGCAAACTACAGAAGTCTTTGAAGCACCTGCACATCAGGAGTTTGACACAGGTGTCCAGGATGAACAAGCAGAAGAAGAGGTCCAACATCTTCCTGACTGGTTTCAACAACCTACAAGACTACCTTCTCCTGATCATGCATGGAATAAGTCTGTTCCTGCCGTTCATGAATCTGTCCAACCTTGGCTTAGCAATCTGGCACAACAAGACCCTCGAGAGTCATTCGATGAACTAACCGACTCTACATTTGACTTCTCCGCTTTTGTGATGAATCGGCTAAATGTTCAAACTCTAACACCTGAATTGCTAGCAGGTCCAACATTTGAGCTGATGAAAGGCACTTGCAAGAGTTTGACTGAACTGGAATATTTTTGTGAGGAGGTCTACAAAGCCACAACCGAAAAATTAGACTGGATCAACCCTGAAGGTCGCCAATATCCTCATGATCTGCGACAGCCACTACCGTTAGTTCCAAATTCTCAAGGTCGTCGTGTTATACCATTTCATCACTTCATCAATAACGACCTGGAATACCTACGTGGTGGTGTGTCAAGCCGAAAGTACTCTACTTCAGTAACGAAGACTACGGCTGCAGATTACGGACATATCAAATGGTGATTAAGACTTAGTGCCTAACTCAATTTGGAGTCAAACGCTATCATCAAATACGACAAATTCGCCCCAGGGGAATCTTCGCATTAGGGCAAAAGCGAAACAGTTCTATGCATTTGCAACTCCAAGGAATCAGCTCGTGACGTCTATTCAAAAAGACGTATCAATGTCTGTTAACTAAGGTTGAGAAGATAGTCCGCATGCATGAATATAAGCATCTGACTGAATTTAATGTACGAAGGGATGATGATGTTCTCTACAAGTTCAAAGAAGCGACTTCCAAATCTAAGGATCCAAGACATTGAAGATATGCTGCTTCTTCTCGTGTAAAGGAAAAGTGACAAATCCCTCGTTGAAGAACGGTTTTTTTTTTTTAAAAAAAAAAAAAAAAAAATTTTTTGGCCTTAATGTCTCCTTACGAATGATTACACGAAGAGTTGTCATCCCGAGGCGTGTGGAAGATCTCACTGGGTGTTGAAAGCTATCAGAAGAACTCAACCTCACAAAGCCTGACACTGTACAGATCCAATCTGAGAATACAGATTCTTAATACTCCATACTCCGATCCAAGAGGATTCATCTACGAGAATAAAGACAAGAAGAACAGATTGATGCGCATTGACGAACTACACAAGTTCAGCGATGGTACTCTAGATGACGTTCGGACTGCTCTAAATGATCGCCTCAAGGGAATAAGAATGGAGTACTTGCCACAGACTTTTTGGAGCCAACGTGACAAAGCAAACGCAAGAGCTATGATCCAGGCGATTGAAAAGAGGCTAAAGACAAGGAGGATAATGAGGAGTTTGGAGAGATTTGTCGGTGGACGACCATACGGGGGTGACCTACGGCTTCTACAAAGGACCATATGATTTATCATATGTTGTTCTCATCTTAAAAAGGTCAATCCTCGTCAATACACTTATCCTGTGAATATGTTCATTATTAGTGTAGACTTATTGGTGAATTATAAGATGTGCTCGAGTACAAATTTTTCAAGAATTTCTCAGTAAATTCAAAATTTTCAAATAATTGTACTCGGCATCATCTTATAAACCCTCAAAAGTTGAGGGGGAGCAATAACATGTTCCAATCTGCTAATCATATCTCATTTTGTCCCCAAACGGTTAATCAATTGATATCCAAAATATCAAGGGATTAACATTTTGGATAAGGGGAGAAAATGTGATTAACCTGGACTTAATAAATACTGACAAATGATCCACCTAAAATGACTCAATGCACTCCATCCTAGCAGTTACTATGATTTACGATGCATAGTTAAGGGGGAGCTTTTAGTGATAATGAAAAACTCTCAAAGTGTAAATCGTTTTGATATTTATATCAAACACTTTGATTGAAATTTTCAATGTTTTTGGAAGGATTGGATGAAATACCCAAAAGACTGACCATGTTCTTAAATTCTTGAAGTTATAAGGCGGTTAGGCTTAGGTTTTCAGATCCCATGATCCAGCCAGAACCGGAGGGATCTACCCAGGGATATCCACTAGTTAGTGTAGAAGTCCTTAGGTATGATTAAAAAAAAGGAGAAAAAGTGAGAATGGGGAATAATGCCGACTGAGATGGAGCTAACACTGGAACAAACCCAACAAGGTGTTAGTTATGAAGTCTCGGTATGCATTGAAGGGGTTGAAGAATGAAAAAGAAATGTAAGGATAAAGGGTGAAAATAAAGAAGCCCTCCATACACTAGGCCAGAACAACCGGGTCAATACATATGCAGTCCAGAAACACTCAGTTTTTGTCTGACATTGAAGACAGTCATTGGACCCAAAGTGACGCTATGCAACAACCCCTCCCATCTACTCAAAAGCCAAAAGACTTTGTTTCAAAACTCACGGAGATACACTCATTTCTATTGACTCTCTCACTCCGAGTTAGTTGATATTGAAAAGGTGGCACTCAGCTCCAGCCTCCGATCACTAAAATCAAAGTGCACTATTGAGTCTAGAGCCAAAAGAGATCATCCATAAATCTCATTAGGACACTTCAAATTATCTTGCAATGACACACAATGTGAATTACAAGGATACATATTAAGAGTCCTGTCGCATTATCCTTCGTGATTCTGCCAGAACACAAGAGTGAATTCATTACACAATGTAAGATGGAAATCCTGCTTGAGTCAACATACAAACAATGCTCATGGTAGGAGACTTTTGAGATTCTTACGAATCAAACTTGTGACAACAGGAAAGAAACGATGTAGCGATATCAATAGTAGAAATCAAACTGTTCCAGTAATGGAGCAACGGTATAGTTAATGAATTTTTGAAAGATAAACACTCCTCAGTGTGACACAAAAACAATTTTGTAAGTTGATACATCGATTGATATTACAAATAAATTTTCTATATCAATCGGTGAGATAGTAACTCACAGGTTTCAACTTCTTATCGTGCGGTCTGCTTTGAGCACATTCCTATAAATATAACAAGCTGATTTACGATGAATCTAAATACTTATGTGTTAAGAAAATTAATACTTCAGCTGGAAATCCTGCAAGAAGATTCCCTTCTTAAATTGAAACTATCTGATCACAGGTTCTATTCCTCAGGATCCGAGGTTTCTCCACCAACTTGGCGAATGACAACGCCATATCGTCCCCGACGCTTTATTGAAACTGTCTTATGCATCTATTTAAAATGGTGGTGGAGGTTCTGATTCAGCTGGCTCATAGATCCCCATAACCACATGCTCATACCCGACCGACAAACAAAAGTCCATCATGAAAGCTCAGACACATGTTTCAAGACTTACAGCTACTCTGATACCACACATCTTTCTCGAAGTGTCAAAGTGTTAAAGTTAAAGAATTTCAAGAAAGATGCAACATTTAAAGCATTTTTCAGAATTGTATGATCATTTCTGTCCAGAAGTCGCAAGTCCAAAAGATTCAAAGTTACAAATGTGTAGAGATTGTGCTTGGTTGATGATCTCAAGATGCTCAAGATCACAATGTCAAATACAAGTTCAAGGAACAAGCTCAATCCAAGAAGTCAATGATCACTACAACATATTCACAAGAGAAAGTCAAGAGTATGAGCTAAAGACTAAGGATAAGCATAGTATCTAGGTTAAAGTTTTGTAAATTGAAGTGACCCTCCCTTATGGGGAGATTGTAGGAAACACGAAAATGTCGGTCACTACCAAAGTTTGTAACAAGTCTTAGCTCGTAGATTATATAAGATTAGATTAGTAATCTAGTCCGGCCCAAGGCCCATGGGAGGCCCAACTCCAGCCATGGCCGACCATTGTAGCTATTTATACACCCTCTCCTAGTCTTGGAGAGGGTTGGTTGTTCCATTTTTCCATTACACTTCAATATTACATTCATCCATTTTTCCATCATCTTTCTCTTCATCATTCCAACCCATATCTCACTATTGTTCTTGGTTGATCTTAAGATTACTAGTATTCTTCACATCCTATGTTTCTTTGAGGAGCTCTTCCTTGGAAGTCTTTGCTGCAATGAGACAGTCTTCAGATATGCTGAAATGGTTTGATGACAGTTTAGCTTTGCATCTTGAGCTTGGTGATCTGAGCCGTATCAAGAGTTTAATTCTTTGGCTTGATCTGAAACCTGTTTACAAAAGAGAATACATCGATCATCGACATTTGGAGTGTCATTTCATCCTCATTCCTGAAAGGGATGTATCATTGATTGAAGATCTCCAAGATTCTCACCAGTAGGTTCTGGGATTGAATCAGGAACAATAGGAGTGGGTGAAGGTCTTGGGGATGGTCTGGGTGAAGGTCTTGGGGAAGGGTCAGGTTGTTGCTCAAAAGGTACCTCACTAGGTTGAGCAGAAGATGAGTCAGTGTGTGGCTCATAAGGTACTTCACTAGTGGGAGCAGGGGAGGGTGATGGTTGTTCATCAGATAGTCTTTCTGAGGAAGCACCCTCATCCTGAGTTGGTTGGACCAACTAGTATCAAACAAGGTTAACTTTGCCTGAGAAATGTTTGCCCTTCTTTATCATAAAAGAAAAAACTTTACTAGTTAAACTATTTACAGGAAAGTGATCTAAAGGTACAGATATATTAGCTAATTTTCTACCTAAAAATATAGAAATAAAACGAGGATACATGACAAACTTCTTCTTAGCCTCTAGATGTCTAAGCATACCATCAAAAATTAATTTGGAAAAATTATACTTTTGATTAGTTGTTAAACAAATCTGACAGCAGTGGCAATGTTTCTAGAATTTGATCCAATAGGTAACTTTTGGAACTTAAAACAATGATTAATTGTGAGGAATCAAAACTCCATTGGAGGTGAAAACAAAGCTATATTAATGTTACACACAGTTAAATCCCCTTCATATCCCATACGCTGAATAGCATCAAAGATAGCTTGATTTGGTAATGTATCTATCCCATCAGCATCATCAAAAATAAGATCAGTTCGGATTGATGCCTCAGAGATAGACACAACCTTGCCAGCTACTTTTTGCAGATATGTCCTAACATTGTTGATGTTTAGGTGACTTAGTGCAACGTCCAAAACTGTTCAACGAATGTGGTCGAAACAACAGGACTTACAGTGAGCGCATGATAAATATAACTTCTCCGAAGAAAATCAATGACTTCATGAAACTCCGACATTCCTTTCACTTTCCAGAATGCGATCATGTAGTGCATGGGACAGGACAACAAGAGCAGCCATGAAGCTTAGAAAGAGAGATCCGTCGTAATAGAGATTAAGTGAATGAAAGATGAATGTCAGTTAGAGAGATTGCTTGAGTAAGTGTGCGATTGAGATGGATTCTTATAGGTTTTGGAGACCTAATTTTAAAGAAAAACGTTTCCAATTTACACTTTGTACCCTTGGCGGTATTTTTCTCCTAACATCTCTTGTAGGCGGTACAAACTTGGCCCAGCGTACAACTTTGCATGGTCGTACTAACTTTGTCCCAAACAAAGAATGAACAATTGTAAGTATCATGAAAGCTTCAGCACCAATATAGTAACACTATCTCAGTGACTCTCTAAATCTTCTTAAAGCGTTGACAAGCATCACTTCTAGCTAATATGTATCCATAATCAAAAACTATACAACTCTAACTAATTGCTAATATTTCTACTAATAGTAGTACTTAGTTTAAAAGCATACTAAGTCTCTATTCTGAAATTGCTTGCTTTAAACTAGTTGATAATGTGAAACGCATACCACGACCTTCTATTCGTCATCAACCATACTAACCAATTTTACCTGGCTCATATGGTATGCATCCAATGGTATGCATCCCCTTTGTTGTTAAACATGACATAGACTCGTCTCTTGGTGGGTTGAACCACACCTGCAAATACTCTTTGAAAAACTATATAATCTCATTTCTATCAAATGCTTCACAAGAGAATTCTTACTCTGAATCCAAGTACGAACAACTTGAGCAATCTTCTTACTCTTGAACAACGTCCAACTCTTTCTGGTAATGCAACCATGATATTTCCAAATCTCACGATGATGTTGTTTCTTAATAAACAACCTTTTTGCACCCTCGTTAAAACGTGGTTTGTCCTTAGGTTTACGATATAGGTTATAGGTTCTGAACAAGTTTGATTTGCCATGGTGTGTTTTACCTCTTTCATCCACAATGACCCATTCAATATGCCTCCTTTAACCAATGTTTCTTATGGATTATCATCCCAATTGATCAACAAAACTGAAATCGCTAACATCAAATGCCTTTGGGTTAGTAGATCAGCACATTGCATCAGTGTGATCTTAAGACCTGTGATGAGTTTCTTCTCATAAGCATCTCGTATGAAGAGTGTCTAATTGCAATATGGCTTTTTTTTTTTATGTCTTGATGATATACTGTCTTCTTTACAATACAAATGGTGCTTTCCATTATCAATGTAGAATCTTGTGTTCGAAGTTGAACCCATAGTCTAACATTTGATTTTGAATCCATAAAACTTGCCCACAGCAGCTTGCAGCGGCAATATATTCGCTTCTTGTAGTAGAAGTGGCCACAATGTCTGCTTTTGGCATTGCAATTCATGAGTCTCCTTCCAAGAAATTTACAACCTCCCTTTGTGTATTTCCTGTCAAGATTTGCACCAGCATAATCACTATCTGAGTAGGATTCCAAGTCAAATGAAGACTCTCTAGGATACCAAAGGCCCAGTTTGGGTTTACCCTTTAGGTACCTAAAAATTCTATTGAACAGCCATAAATAATAGGTCTTTGGAGTGACTTGAAACCTAGAACAAGCACAGACTGCAAACATAATGTCAGGCCTAGAAGCAGTCACATACATTAAGGAGCCAATCATTGACCTATAGAGATGGACATCAACATCACTGGCTTCCTCATCTTTGACTAAAGGCTTCTGAGTCTCAATTGGTGTACTGGCAGTCTTAACACTTGCAAAGTCAAACTTCTTCAGGATTTCAGCAACATACTTATCCTGGCTAATAAATATACCATTTGGTTTCTGTTTGACTTGTAGGCCAAGAAAGAAAGTGAGCTCTCCCATTGAACTCATCTGAAATCTACTCTTCATCAATGCCTCAAACTCATCACACCAAGACTTCTTTGTAGACCCAAAAGATATATCATCCACAATAGACTTTGAACTAAAAAGATAACATGTTTGTCCTTCTTTAGGAAGAGAGTTTTGTCAATTGTCCCTCTTCTGTATCCATTCTTCAACAAGAAAGTGGATAAAGTAGCATACCATGCTCTGGGAGCTTGATGCAACCCATACAGAGCTTTAACCACTTTGTAGACTTTCTTAGGATACTTAGGATCTAGGAAACCTGGGGTGAGACACATATACTTCTCACCAATCGTTCATAGATAGAGGCACATTTCACATCCATTTGATAGACTATAAAGCCCATATCGAGCAAATGCTAAAAGATCCTATGGCTTCAAGCCTAGCCACAGGAGCAAAAACTTCAACCATATTCCTATTCCATCATCTTGCAATTGTCCCCTGAGCAACCAATCTAGCTTTGTTCCTGACAACCACTCCTCTTTCATCCTTCTTATTTCGGTACACCCACTTTGTACCGATAGCCTTTTTCCCATAAGGCAAATCTACTAGGATCCAAACCTTTTTGAATCTCAAACTGCAACAATTCTTCTTGCAAGCAACAACCCCATCTTTTTCATCTTCTGAGCTTCTGAAATCTTCCTTGGGTTCATGTTGAGATAGAAATCAAGCAAATATACAAAGATGAAAGTCTTATGATTGTTTCCTCCTCAGCTTTTTTGAACTAACTAAAAAAAGCATGGAGCTTCAGAACTTTTATTTACTTTGCTTCTTGTTGTACTGCTGATGTTTGGATCACCTAGTATAAGTGTTGAAAGGATGAAGAGGGATTAATTTCTTGATGTTGGAAATAGTACTAACATTCACCATCTGTTTCCAAATTTGTGAAGTCTCCTCTACACCTCATTATCAAAAGATGAATTGTAAAGATACCTTCAGTAGTATCTTCATGAATATCCTCAAGAGGAGGTATTTCAGAGTCATCTTCTTGGGAATTGGTTGTTTCAGAAATAGATAGTCCCTCATTTGCACTAGCAGTACTAACTGGTATGCTAATGGTATTAACAAGGATAGTACCAGCTAGCTTTAGCTGTTTGTGCTAACATTGACTAAAACTGTAGTACACGCAAGACTTACAGCTCCTGCCTGAGGTAACAAGTTCTCAGTTTCTTGTTCAAGATTCTCCTGAGACTTTAGCTCCTCATTTGCTTCCTTCTCTCGCCCTTTTAGTCTGTGCAAGATCATCCAGAAAGACTTGTTCATCCTCTCTTGGACTGCTCTCTTGTTATCTGATATTGAAGGTAAAAATAGGGTTTGTATGAAGAATAGGAATGCCAATTGGGAGTTCAAAGCAGTCTTGAGTCAGATTCCATCTTCTTTTTCATAATCCCCTGCATCAATCTGTCTTTTGAGCTGTAATTTGGTTAGATTCTGTTGACCTGCATGAAGTTAGCTGATTCTCTGATGCTAACAGATTGGTAGTTCAAGTATCATTCAAATAATCAAGGTCAAAAAGCCAAAGATGTCCTATCCTGCAACATTGGTTTTTTACTCAAAGATGTTTAAGTGCAGTTCCTTCAACTCATTGGTTTCTAAATTGTATACTCTAAAAGCCTTGCTTTGTAGAGAATACCCAACCAAAAATCCCTCATCAGATTTTCCAGCAAACTTGCAAGTGGTCTATGGTGTATCAAGATGGTCACATGGCAACCAAAAGGTCTTATATAACTTATAATTGGTGTCTTACCAGTTTAAAAGTTCCTAATGTGTCTTATAATGATGCTAGGTCGACTATACCCTGTTTAGAACATAACAAGCAGTACTAACTGCTACTGCCCTAAAAAGTGATAGGTAACAAAGAATACGGCAAGCAGGTCCTTGGCTGCCTAATAAGGGGTCCAGTACTTTCACCTCATCAACTCCATTTTGTTGTGGATTTCTGGCTGCTGTATTCCCTCTTGATCCCTTTACCCACAGAATTCAATAATATCCCTATATATAAATTCTGTTCCATTAACACATCTAATTGTTTAACCTTTAGATTCAATAGGTTCTCTATTTGTCTTATAAGTCCCTTAAGGATTGAACTAGTTTCATCCTTAGTTCTTAAGAAAAATATCCAACTAATTGCTGAAGTCATAACAGTGATAACCAACAATAGGTCTATGGTTAATGCTTCTGACAGAATGTAAGGTTCCAAACAAGTCCAAAATGAAGACGTTAAATAGGGGGTGGCTAAATAGAGCCAACTAACTGGCCTTACAAGAATTGCTTTTGTTGCTTCCGTTTCTGACAAGCAACACAATTTGATTCATTTAGAAAAAGCTTGTAGGTAAACTTCTGACCAGGTTTCCGCTTCACAATCCTATTTAGGTTTTTGCAATTAACATGACCCACCTCCTATGCCATTTGTTAGTATCATCAGTTTGTACCCTTTGCAATTAAACAAGCCAAACTCCTAAAGGAACAATGTTCTCTAAATTGAAACTATACATATTGTTTTGTCTAGGGACTTTAAGTAATATTGATTTTCATCAGGTAACTTAAAATCAGGAGACAAAACAAGACATTCAGTGTCATAAACAGAACCTTGTTCTTTTTGTCCACACATTGTGGACACAGAAAACGATGAAATGCTGAAAGTTCTTATCATAAGCTTCATCCTCAAATGTAAACTGCCAGTTTTTATCGCCTTTACAGTAATATAGCCTATACTACCTCCAAGCAAGATGGCCACCATTAAAGTCTTTGAAAAAGTCAGCACGTAAGCCTTGTTCCCAGTCATGTGGCCCTGAACAACCACTATCAATAATTCCCTTTATCTTTAGAGTTCTATGTGATGATACATGCACATTAAAAGAAAGAGATAGACTCCTCTAGGGACCGAAGCCTGTTTGGCATTGAGTCTGCCTAGTGGATCTTTGAAAGTTGAAAAAATACTAAGGCTAGATCCACCATTGTATTTGGAGAGAATATTATTGTTGTATCCTGGTGTTCTCCATTTACAACCTGCTGAGGACTTAACAGCAGTGTCCCATTTTCCCCCAACAGTACTAACTTCTTTTACCTTAGCAGTATAAACTTTTTGTTTTGAAAAATTTGTTCTTAGTACTGTTGTTCTTTTGAAAGGCCTTGATGATGGTGAATGAGTATGCGAAAAACATTTGCTGTCTAACTACCATCACAATGGGCTTAACAGTATTACCTTTCAGAGCAGTGCTAGTTAGTACTGTCTGTCTGTTAACATTTTGTCTAGCAGTACTAAGATTTTTTAGTACTGCTAGCTTTAGCTTAATTAACTGGATTATTCCCCAGTTTCCTTGTTTATACTGCAAAGAGGAACAAATTGATTATGTTGTTTACCCTTTGAACATTGGTCCATGTCGGTTTTTCCTCTCCCCTCTTCCATTACCATAGACATATTTTGTTTGTTTAGTTCGACATGTTTAGCCAATTTTACATGATAATGCACAATCTCTTTATTAATGACTAAAACTGCACAGACAAAACATGCTCTTTCAGTAATCCATGCCCAACTCTTTTTGTTAACCTTAGTTTTTTGACTATGTGCATTCTAGATTCTTAACATTTTCCCTAGGAGTTTTTACTTGCTTGTTAGCAAAACTAGGTGAAGGTCCTCTTGTTTGTACAGACACATACTCATCATCACTATCTGATTCATACTCCTCAATGATAGGAGCATCAGACCAAACCTTAGGTTGAACTTCTACATTTGATTCATTGACAACTGGTTCAGACACAAATTCAGAAAGGTCTTTACAAAATTTAGAGTCACAGGTATCAAGTTCATTGTTATGGGATTCAGATTCACTGGTTGATACCTTTCTGACCATATGTATATTGTGAGTCGCTATTTCAACATCAGGTTCCAGAGGTGCCCCCAAATAATTCCCTGTCCATGGGCGGGGGTACTAGCTTATGCATTTTAGATGTTTGATTAATCATTGTTTAAGTTCCAAAAGTACCTCTTGGGATCAAATTCCTACAAATATTGCCACAGCTGTAATTTGTTTAACAACTAATCAAAAGTATAATTTTTCTAAATTAATTTTTGATGGTATGCTTAGACATCTAGAGGCTAAGAAGAAGTTTGTAATGTATCCTCGTTTTATTTCTATATTTTTAGGTAGAAAATTAGCTAATATATCTGTACCTTTAGATCACTTTCCTGTAAATAGTTTAACTAGTAAAGTTTTTTCTTTTATGATTAAGAAGGGCAAACATTTCTCAGGCAAAGTTACACCTTTGTTTGATACTATGTTGGTCCAACCAACTCAGGATGAGGGTGCTTCCTCAGAGAGACTATCTGTTGAACAACCATCACCCTCTCCTGCTCCCACTAGTGAAGTCCCAAATGAGTCACTGCCTGACTCATCTTCTGCTCAACCAAGTGAGGTACCTTTTGAGCAACAACCTGACCCTTCCCCAAGAACTTCCCCCAAACCATCACCCAGACCTTCACCCACTCCTATTGTTCCTGATTCAATCCCAGAACCTACTGGTGAGAATCTTGGAGATCATTCATCCAATGATGCATCCCTTTCAGGGAATGAGGATGACATGACTCTCCAAAATGTCTATGATCTTTGTATCTCTTTATGTCAACAGGTTCCTTTGTTCTACACTCTCTTGCAAAATGCCCTATTTTATGGCAGTTGTAGCATTTCACTTTGGTTTTATCAAAACCAACAGGTTCTTTTGCATCAAACTGTAGTTTTCTACCAGTCTTCTTGTAGAACTTCTTTATTCTCATGGAGATCATTGCCACTTGCCATTTTAAGTCCATTTCTTCAAGATCATATTCATCAACCTGGTCTAAGTCCTCATGATCCAGTTGAGGACAACTTGATTGACTTGCAAGCAAGGAATATGATGATGTTTGTTCAAGCTTTGAATTATGACCAGAAGTATTAGAAACACCATAGGCGGTACTAACATCATTAGTACTGTTGGTGTTTTCAGAAATGAATGCTACATTTTGCAAGTTGGAAGATGATGCAGTAGAGCCTTTTACATCATTTTCAAAGACTCTTAGATTGTTGTACA
>BQNB010004381.1:76304-108211 GCA_026074375.1 Tanacetum coccineum | reverse complement strand
AAAGCTAGATATGAGTAACTACTACTCCGTGATAAAAAGCTCGTTTAACATAGGGTGTACCCATATGTTACCCCCAACCCCATAGAAAAAGTTGATGTATATCGAAATAATGCAAGAACAATGTGAGTAGTTATGCATCATGTCACTAAAACTCCAATGAACGAATAGCCACTAACCATATTCGTCACCATTAACAAAGTCAAAATACTCTTAAAGAACAACATAATTCGATGGAAGAGATAGAATGGGTTCTATTAATACCTAAGTACCTAAGTATTCTGATGGTTTGCAAATGCAACACCGACAATTTATTCTAGACTACTGATAAGATGTCTTTTGGTCTTCTATATCAGTTGGTGCCAATAACTGCAATGACTTGTGATATGTCATATTGGGTAAATAAAAAACTAATACTCCAATTACTAAAAAACCAATCCACTAATTAAATGAATTCTAAAACAAATATGCTTACGCTAGAAAATACTTGTAGTGTTGTATAATCAGTTTCTATTGTTCAACACCCAATTCTCAAAGGAACAATAAGAAGTTTAGACACCTTTGTAAAGAAGCAATGAGAACTCCAAACACTCACTAAAGCTATATTTGTTTTTTCACTGCATAAGAGATGATTACAAAAAATGAATATTTGGATTACCTTAACAATGAATATTAGATTAGATCGGATTACCTTCCCCTTGACACACAAACTATTGCCCACTATATAACTCCTTAATCTTCATCCTTTCTTCTTTCATTGCTTCTTCTCCTGCCAAAAAGACTAACCCTTCAATCAGTAGATTTTGAAAAGCTGGAAACTTCAATCTTATTTTCTTAAATAAATTTCATCTTTTCTACCTACAGCACCGTTTCCAAATTTTTGGTTGAGTAATAAAAACTTATTTGTGTTACCTCAAGAATGTGCGTAAGGAGTAAAGATCACGTACAACATGACAATACGGTGTGTCCAACCCTGGTGAAGTAAAAATCATATATTTGAATACGCCCAAACAAACTGTCAGATCCTGCAACATTATATAGCCTTGATCAGTGACACATATATTTATCCACATCATTCCATTGGCTTACACATCATACATTATTCCAAATAAGATTTAATTAACCTATAACCATTCAACATTATGGATCATATAATAAGTGGAAAGGATCAATGATGTGCATGGTAAAGTTCTGGAAGACATTCCATTAGATATTAGCCATGGAGAAGGTTGACTATTAGGCATTTTTTGTGATATGAACTCTATCTGTAAGGAATAAAAAAATCCACTACTCAAAGACATTTTCGTAGGTACACACCTCTGATTTGAAGTGTATGTCAATAACATGTGGATAAGAAATGTAAATTCTTTTTTAGCAATTAACCATAATAGTCGAACTACTTCACACTTTGACGAAACCAATATATATATATCCAAAATTTTACTTTTGAGATAAATTATAGTATATTGTAGTACCTTCAAGACTACAAAGACTTTTTGTGAGAAAAAGTTTAATAAATTTAAGGTCAGGATAAAATTATTCCTTTACTTTCAACCAAGACTCCCACTTGGAAATATGAAATTTCATCAAGAATTACGAAACATGAATCATAACTATTAGCTTCTTCCTGAATGATGTGCTAAGGCTTTATAAATCAATGAATTCTCATATAGATAAGATGAGCATATAAGAAGTAAGCCAAATCAAAGCAATCCAAAATTCAAAACCAGCTTAAACAGCATAGAATTTAAAACCTAAATATATAAAAGGTGACATACTCACTTTTTATACACTTTGAACATCCAACAAAAGCTAAGATATGACCACTTCTACAACTCAATTACCTAACTACTATACTTAACCACTCTAACCAACTTTGTTAACACACTAAGAAATTAATTGTCTAAAATAGGTGTAAAGCTCTTAATAAAAAGGTTATTCAAGTTAATAATCTAACCTCATACATTATCATTAAACCAAATTCATTAATCTAAAACACTTGATACAGTAAAATGATTTAGACTTGGTATGATGCAGTAAAATGATTTGGCTTTCATATAATCAATCGTGAGTAATAAAAAATAGAAAGGTGGTTTACCTAGGAGTAGTTCACGAGCAGTTACTTGTTATAGTTGAAAGTGGGTTTGGTAACTTTAACAAAGAAGCGGGAATGTAATTCACAGATAGGCCGACACTTCAAGAAAGGCTAACTTGGCCTGCGTAAAATTCTATCACTTAGTACTTTAGCATCCTGTTTTAATGAAGGTCCAACCTATGAGCATTATGAAGACTTTTGTAGTATGAATGTGCTTTGCAGATACGGCAATAAGCCCGTATACCATCAAAAACAAAAATTATTGACCTAAAATTTATTGGAATTATTCTACAACTTATGTATGTAACCTTAGTTTGCTTGTGGTGTCTGAATCCATGTTGATCATTGCTTACTGCACGTTTACAGTTCCATTGTACAAACCCTAAAGTAGTACTTTTTAATTTTGATAGGCGCCACTTCTTGTCTCAACTACACACGTTGCTTGCAAGCTAACAAACCTTATTAAAGAATAGAAAGATAAATCAAACTCCAATAACAGACACGAAATTTAAGTACCAAATTAAACATAAATGCAAAAAGAACCACCTCATACAATGTTATTTCAACAAACACTTTAAGTGCCTTTTTATTCTTAATTAAATAAGCACTTAAGAGGTGTTTGGGATTGCTTATTTAAACTGCTTGTTTATCACACATATAAGCAGGTTAATTTTAAGTACATATTTTCATTGATATAAGAAATTTTAGCCACACACTTAAAACTACTCATTTAAATTTAATTAGCTACAATATGATCATATTGTTGGCCGGTAAAGGCTACTGCATGTATCATCTGAATATTGTTGTCTTGCCACATTCTTTTTCTTACTCCAATAAGTATGCAAAACAACTTGAATAGTCTAAAACAATCATTAGACATTCAAATCCTTTTCAAGTGTAGTATGTATACATAATTCAATCCCTAAAGTTAATCAATCAAATAAGTATGCAAAGCTGCAATTGTGTCTGTCATTTCAACAAACATTGTGTGTGCATCTTCATATAGTGTTATTACATTATGAAAGTTGAAAGTGAAAAGCATAACAAAAATGAACTAAACAAAAGAGACAACATAACCAACTGATTATATATCTCTGAAATTACCTTATATTGTCAAAAATGTTGTCGAGAAGAGTTACATGTTGTCAACAAAACAAAATAACCTGACAAAAAACATAAAACAAAATTCAGAAATGAAACTAATGATCCAAGTTGAAATTCAATTAGAGGTTAGAATAAAATAAGGTTTGGACAAGTTACCAAACAAAATCCATTCAAGTGCACACATAAATTAAAAGCCAATTAAATCAAATAAATATCATAACAACTTTATATTCTCTAATTGTATTCAATTAATCTTGATCGAATTAATAAAAAGAAGGTAATTGAATTAATAAATTGGTAATTACCAATTTATCATGCCTGGAAACTCTGCTACTCGACGAATTACCATCCGCAAATAAAACTACATTCATTAACCATCCAGAATCAAGGCATGAAGTGTAATTGAATGCAGATTTGAAACTGCCAATTTTAGTTTTTAAGATTGTGGAGATAGAATGAATGAATTAGAACTTGTAGGGGAGAAGTTTGCGGAGAAAGAGACACATAAGAAAAATGCAACGTATATAGGTTAGAATTGTGACACGTGTTTAGTTATTATCTTGATTTAATGATAGAATAGATAGATTTTGATTTGTATAAATGTACAAAAATTTATAAGTAATAGTTGCCCTAGTTTGGTTGCCCTTAAGTACATGTCGCCCTATGACGGATGTACTTTTTGTCAGTCCTTTTACAAATGTAAAATGACTAAAAAACCAGTCGCCCTAGTACATGTCGCCCTAATAGTACCAGTTGCCCAAAATATTTATACATTACAAATACGGACACATGGCGTGTTGTGGTGAGGTTTCCCCAACGCACAGTCGCCCTGGACTCTTTTGGCTTAAAAATGTTTTTTGGGGGAGAAGGTGACTAGCACCCTTGAACTTGGACCTTTTAGGGAATTTTCCCCTTTTTTCCTAGGCTTCTTTGTTGCAGGTTTGGAACTACACTCAGCTTCAACAGTCTTTTTTTCCTTAGGCTTCTTTCCTTTAAAAGCATCACATTTCCCTTCACTTACATCTCTGCCACAATACACTAGCAACTTACTATGGTCATTCTGCATAAACCACAACTAATAACTATTGGATACCCCATAGCTTGCCAACATATTTTTTTGTTGTTGAGGATTTTTAAACTTCATACCTAAAACAGGTTTGCATTGATCCCATGGAGTTGAAGGATCAAATGAGGGATATCGAACAAATGGTTTGGCTTTACACTTAGGATCAACAATGTCATCTTCAGGGTTATTTTCTTCATGGTTAAACCTACCACCTAAGTTAGATGTGGCATCATCAGTTTGGCCTATAAAAGTTCCATTGCCAACAAGCTTGTTAAGACAAGGGTCATCAGTTGTATTCCTAGTAATAACTACATTTTCCTCATCCTCTACTTCAAAGTCAACAATGTCTTTCAAATCATCTAAATTCTCATACCGAGTATGTGTAACATCATCAGCATTACACTTAAATACTGTCTTAACAGGTTGGTCTTTTGGTGCTAATTGATCTTGTATCATCTCCATTATATCATACCTATTGTGTTCACAATAAAGATCTATTATTAAACCATTTTCATATAAACTTTAACAAACAACCCTACATCTTTGTCTATTTTCAGTGGTTTAAGACATACTAATGGTTCATCTACTAACTTATAAAACAAACATTGAGGTAAAACAAGAACAACCCTTCTAATAACATCATACATTTGAACATAAAGCAGTCTATAAAAATCAACATCATCTATTACCTTAAAATCGCCATTCATATAAACAAAGGGGTTTTCAACAAACACACCATCGTGATAAAGATTTACTGTGAAAGGCTTTGTAGAATTAAACCTGCAATTAAAATAAGAAAATTAGGGTTAATCAACAATTAGGGCTTTTTAAATAAGAACAAATCCGAATCAATTAGTCAATGAAAATGCTATTAAGTTAATAATAATCACTTACATTGTATCAATTGTTTGATTACTTAACTCATATCTACTGATTTGAGAGATTATGGTTATTTTTTGGGAGGGAAATTAAAGGGTGGGAGAAATAATATGACTGTAGGGTTAGGGTTAATATTTATATAACTGAGTTTGAAAATGTGGATTATAATTATCCAACGTGGATAATGTTTAAATAGAATAAAAATAGGTTTTACCGGCTCTCAAGGTAACCGGTTAACAATATTCGAAAAATACTATGTGTATTTAATCAATATGGTAGAATTCGTTATGAAGGATAATGTGTTTACGGGTTCGTAGTTCATATCGGGTCATTTTTGTAAGTACGTAGTTCATTTATGAATTTAACCCTTTTGTGAATGAGTCCATGATGTTGTTATAAAATCAAACAACTTTGACTTATAATATCAACAATTCCTACAAAGCTGCCTAAAAATGATTTCAACTACCATGTTTGTAACACCCCTAAAATTGGTCGCATCAAAAATATATCTGGGAGCATTACTTCATAATACAATAGCACAAGATATGAGAGAACGACATCTAAATGAGTAGTTTTAAAAGTAATCTCACTTATTTAATTGAATTTGAACTTGTTATAATATTTGTCCCAAAGTTGCATCAAAATGAAAGACTGAAAATGAGACAATGAGATTGGATTGTTTGAATGTATGTAGAAATCCATGAATGTAATCTTGAAAAGTTTAGACTCTAATGCACATCAAGTAAGCCAATCATCTATTTCACCTAAGAAAAACATGCTTAAAAGTGTCAACATAAAGTTGGTGAGTTCATAGGTTTATGTAAGTATGAATGTCAAAAATCAAAGATTTGTAAAGTGTGTATGATCATTTTAACCCGATATAATAGTCACAAAAATGTAAGTATGAATGTTGAAAATCAAAAATTTATAAAGTGTGTATGACCATTTTAAGCCGATATAATAGTCACAAAAATATAAGTATAATTGTTGGATCAAAGATTTCATAAAGTGTGTATTGCCTAGTATACAATATCCAAAAGAGTGATTACGATTACACTAATTTCATAACACTGCGTCTCCGACTTGTATTGTATGCCAATCTTTTCAGGCATTGTAAGTGTTCACATGTATGTAGTTCAATGTTTCCGACATGACATAACGTTCGTTAGTTTAATCCGTCAAACTAGTGTGCGCTACTCACCCGAACGGGGATGTCAATCCCAAATAGATCTATTTTATAACATTTACGCTTACTCCACCGTAATTAACAGTTCATGCCACTTAAGCTAATCCGTAATCATTTGAATGAAAGTAAAGTTGTTGCGTCCATAAGTGAAAACAAGTGATGTATCCCACCGCGAGATATGTAAATGCGTATGTAAACGAGTTTGTAATCAATCATGTAAATGAGTTTGTAAGTAAGTTATGAAAACACGTATGTAACAATTTGTAAATGCGCATGTATTCTCACCCCAAAAAGTGATAAAGTATATGTAAAACGAGTAAAACGTGGGGCTATAAACTCACCTCAAGTGAAATGTATTGATTATAGAAAATCAATAAAATGAAACGTCACGAATGATCCGGAATACAACCTAATTATTTATAGGCCGTATAAGTGTAACGTATTTAAAATAAATACAACAATGTACATTATCAAGTTATATCATCACCTAATAGTTTTCGTTTAGTTATAAGAGTTGAAACAATGTTTAAGTTACGTTTGCTATTTAATATCCAAGTATATGTCTTCAAAACATTTTCTAATAACTATAAAACTAATTATAGTCATTTCGCTTGATTTGGTATTTTTATTATTTACAAAGTGTCACAATATATAGTTCAAGTGTTTTATAAAATACTCCTTCCGTCCCAAAATTATTGTCCCCTATTGACTTTTCAAGTCTTTTTCTTCCAACTTTGACCTTAAATATTTTTGTTTGTGTTATATAATATTTAATGAAAAGTATATGAATTAATTGGTTTTTAAATGTATTTTCATAGTTATGATTTTCATCAAGTAATATGTAACGCAAACAAAAATACTTAAGGTCAAAGTTAAAAGAAAAAGACTGAAAAAGTTAATAGGGGACAATAACTTTAGGACGGAGGGAGTAATATTTATAAGGTTTTAAACCGCGTATAAATATTATACAAGTAATGCTAAAATATTTCCTAAAGTTTTTATAGTCCAAACGAACTAACACTATTCATGTCAGGAAAATAATGCAGAAATTTTATATAACAAGTTATCTAGTTTCCATGATGATTTTACTCATTTTTACACACTTTCGGGCTTAGAGAATCGCAATCGTAAAGTAAAATATCATTCCGAGTAACATTGTAGTTTTATATTTAAGCCGATTCGGACCTGAAAGCCCTCAAAAATACCATTTATAAATCTGTCAGCTTTATGCCGAAAACTCGTTTTGCTGGTATTGTTTTAAATCTAGTTTTAGCCATAACTTCTTCGTTTTACATCCGTTTTTGACTTCTTTATATGCATGGAATCGTGTTAAGATGTACTAACATATTTTTAAGGTTTTGACTCGATAAAATGTCTGCAACTAACTGTTCTATAGCTGTTGTCCCTATAGGTATTTTTCACCCTTTTCGCCAAGTATTTCTACTTCATTTTCATACCATAAATCCACTACTCTATATACCTCAACCACTTTCAAAATCCACAATCATATACTAACCTAATTCCATCTAACACTTCACAATATCATAAAATAATTATAAGTTCAAATAAGCTAGTTTATGAATTATAAACCTAACCACATGTCTAAAATCATAAGTAAGTGGTGTTCTTGATTTATTGGCAAATGTTTATAAAAGTAAACTAGTTGGTGATATAACTTTATAATTAAGATGCTTATGTATAAAAATACATAATGTAAGTATATGAACATTAAATATCAATATCAATATATATATAAATCAAAAGAGTGAAAGTAGTATGCTTACAAAGTATTGTGTATGATTGGTGAATAAGAACACAATAAAAACCCTAGATTATCAAGTATAAGCCATAGCTTATGAAACCCTTTAACTAAAGATCTTATATAACTCAAACGAAAGTATGAAAATCCCTTGTTTATTGTTGTTGTTGTTGCTACGTTTTTTATTAAGGAAAATGAAGAGAATATGTGCTTTAAGTGTAGTGAAATGAGAAGGGGAAAAAAAGTTCTAGTTATGTAAGACTTTTGGAAATAATATCTAAGAGATATTTAAAATATCTTGGGAACCAAAAGATCATGGAATTATTAAAGGTAGGAGGGGGGTTGGCATGCGAATGGAAGAGAAGCAAAGAAAAAGTGGGTTGGGTTGGTATTGTAAGAGATTGTGTAAGGATATGTCTACTAGTTAGTAAATATTAAGTGTAGAGTAGGAATTTATAGTATTTTGTGTATAACTACATTAAGGGCTGATTTGTTTGAGTTAAATGAGGAGTGAAAATATTAGTATTTGAGGGTATTGGTAAAGGTGGTATAGTTTACATGCATGCAAAAAGGTTCTCAAAATGCGAAACGTAAACGTTTTACGTAACATATAAAAATAAAATATGAAAAGTTATAATTATTTTCGTAAAAATAATATGACACTTGTTTGACCTAAACTTTTATTTGTTTGATGTCGGTTTACGTTGAATGTTGATTTTTAGTTTACGCGATTTAACTAAACGATTGGAATTAAAAGTGAACACGTAAAAGTTTAAAATAAATAATTGAATATTACAATCTCCCCGTGTTAAAAGAATTTCGTCCCGAAATTTAGTTTGAGTTGCCTTCCGGAGTGGTGTTTGTGAAGAGGTGCGGGTACTTGTTGCGGAATACTTATGTTAATCCTCATGGTAACCAACTTCGTTTTCTTAATATAGGAAGATTCATTGGTAAGGGTTTCAACTCCTTGATTATGCTATGAAAGATTTTGTTCTCAATGTTCTCTTTTCTAATTGTTTCAGCTTGAGCGTTCAAGATTTGAGACGGTGGATTCAACTTATTGTTGTGACCAAAGTTTGAATCCTATTGGTCTTATCCGTTTTCTTTCGGTTTAAAGCGTCATCTATAACATTCTCCTTTCCAGAGTGATAACGAAATTATACCTATGATGGTATAGCATTTACTAAGTTCTATAGTATCACGTCAAGGTTGAATGAGTGATTTTGTAAATTCCTTAATGGCGGCTAAACTCGTTGGCGGATTGTCCTAGGGCGACTAGTGATGCGTCTCGACTTTTCGAGATAGGATTTGGCATAAAGTGATGTCAACTTTATATAGTAAGGCGGTGTAAAGGTCTACTTAGTTATTATGATGACCAACACGTTTTATGAATATGCACACAAAATTTTTGTATTTCAGGGATATAAGTGGAAAATTGATTTTGACAAAAGTTTCAAGGTGACTACTCTTAGCATAGCATGGTCCTTCCTGAATTATACATAGGTGATCAGACCATGTATATTTGAGGACTAACGATGAAATGCTCATTTTCGTCAAAAATAGTGTTATGTATAAAGAAGTATCAAATAAAATTTATAAGATGACAAAATGATTCACAATATGGATGTAAGGTTGTTTATAGGATGACAACAAAATGGTTTGCGAAAAAACCATAAGATGGTTTACAAGACAATAGCTAAATAACTCATGGGGTGATAGTAAAATAATTTATGTGATGAAAAATGGTTTCATAACGTAAGAACAAGATGATTCATAAGGTGACGGTAAAAGTAGTTTATAAAGCGATTATAGAATGGTTTATGAAATGTTAATTCGTTTGGCGATAGCAAGATAATTATCGATGATTTGTAAAATAGCTTATCATATGATAGTGAAATAGTTCATAAAGTCGTTGTAAAAATATTTGAAGGGCTCTAATAGTTTAAGGAGTGGCTTGCATAAATGATTAGAGAGTTAAAGTAAAATCGATGAAGTTTTCATGTCACGTGAGTTTGATAGATAATTTAAAATCATCCTCATAGTACAACGAACAAGTAAAAGGAAGTATAACGTGAATTCCTTAAAGGAAATGGAGTCTATGATGGTTCCAACTTAGGTTTCACTAGGTAAGACGGGTCACAAGATGACGTAGGTGTTTTAATAATATGAGGTGGGTGTTCAAACTCGGAGTTTAATGGTAAGGTAACTAATAGAATTGGCGGACTGTGATATGTTTCAATGTTATGTAAACGGTATTATGTAAAATCATGAAAAGGTTTTAAAGACCATCGTGTCATTCACAATGTCTTGAGAAAAGTCCTAGTATTTATATAGATAACTCTTATATAAATAAATATAGAAATATACGCAAGAGAAGGTAAGCTTATATATAAGTCATGTAATCAAGTAGTGTAAGCAAGTAATGTAAGCAAGTAAGAAAATAGTGTGTATGCACATGAAAAAATTTGATGTGATGCAATGTTTGTGAAAACGGTTATAGTAGTCTATGTAAAATATGCAACCTAATTCTCTATAACCTTGGTTCTAGATACCAATCCGTAACACCCCAAAAATTGGTCGCAGCGGAAATATGTCTGGGAGCGTTACTTTATACTACAACTGCACAAGATATGACAGAACGATCTCTAAATAGGCCATTTGAAAAGTAATCTCGTTGATTTATTTGAATTTGAACTTGTTATAATATTTGTCCCAAAGTTGCATCAAAATGAAAGACTGAAAATGAGACAACGAGATTGGATTGTTTGTGTGTATGTAGAAATCCAGGAATGTAATCTTGAAAAGTTTAGACTCCAATGCACATCAGGTAAGCCAAACATCTATTTCACCTGAGAAAAACATGCTTAAAAGTGTCAACACAAAGTTGGTGAGTTCATAGGTTTATGTAAGTATGAATGTTAAAAATCAAAGATTTGTAAACGGTGTATGACCATTTTAACCCAATATAATAGTCATAAAAATGTAAGTATGAATGTTGAAAATCAAAGATTTGTAAAGTGTGTATGACCATTTTAACCCGATATAATCGTCACAAAAATGTAAGTATAATTGTTGGATCAAAGATTTCATAAAGTGTGTATTGCCTAGTATGCAATATCCAAAAGAGTGATTACGATTACACTAAGTTCATGACACTTCGGCTCTGACTTGTATTGTATGCCAATCTTTTCAGGCACTGTAAGTGTTCATGTGTATGTAGTTTAATGTTTCCGACATAATATAACGTTCGTTTATTTAATCCGTCGAACTAGTGAGCGCTACTCACCTGAACGGGGATGTCAATCCCAAATAGATCTATTTTATAACATTCGCGCTTATTCCATCGTGATTAACAGCTCATGCCACTTAAGTTAATCCGTAATCATTTGAATGAAAGTAAAGTTATTGCGTCCATAAGTGAAAACAAGTGATGTATCTCACCGCGAGATATGTAAATGCGTATGTAAACGAGTTTGTAATCAATCATGTAAATGAGTTTGTAAACGTTCATGCAAAAGAGTTTATAATCAATCATGTAAATGAGTTTGTAAGCAAGTTATGAAAACAAATATGTAACAATTTGTAAATGCATATGTATTCTCACCCCAAAAAGTGATAAAGTATGTGTAAAACGAGTAAAACGTAGGGCTATAAACTCACCTCAAGTGAAATGTATTGATTATAGAAAATCAATAAAATGAAACGTCATGAATGATCCGGAATGCAACCTAATTATTTATAGGTCGTATAAGTGTAATGTATTTAAAATAAATACAACAATGTACATTATCAAGTTATATCACCACCTAATAGTTTTCGTTTATAAGAGTTGAAACAATGTTTTAGTTACGTTTGCTATTTAATGTCCAGGTATATGTCTTCGAAACATTTTCTAATAACTAATAAATTAATTATAGTCATTTCACTTGATTTAGTATTTTTATTATTTATAAAGTGTCACAATAGTATTTTATAAAATAATATTTATAAGGTTTTAAACCGCGTATAAATAATATACAAGTAATGCTAACATATTTCCTAAAGTTTTTATAATCCAAACGAACCAACACTATTCATGTAAGGAAAATAGTGTAGAAATTTTATATAACAAGATATCTAGTTTCCATGATGATTTTACTCATTTTTACACGCTTTCGGGCTTAGAGAAACGCGATTTTTAAGTAAAATATTATTCCGAGTAACATTGTAGTTTTATATTTAAGCCGATTCGGACCCGAAAGCCCTCAAATATACCATTTATAATTCTGCCAGCTTTATTCCGAAAACTTGTTTTGTTGGTATTGTTTCAAATATAGTTTTGGCCATAACTTCTTTGTTTTACATCCGTTTTTCGAGTTCTTTATATGCACGGAATCGTGTTAAGATGTACTAACATATTTTTTAGGTTTTGAATTGATAAAATATCCGCAACCACTGTTCTATAGCTGTTGTCCCTGTAGGTATTTTCACCCTTTTCGCCAAGTATTTCTAATCCATTTTCATACCACAAATCCACTAGTCTATATACCTCAACCACTTTCAAAATCCACAATCATCCACTAACCTAATCCCATCCAACACTTCACAATATCATGAAATAATTATAAGATCAAATAAGCTAGTTTATGAATTATAAACCTAACCACATGTATAAAATCATAAGTAAGTGGTGTTCTTGATTTATTTGCAAATATTTATAAAAGTAAACTAGTTTGTGATATAACTTTATAATTAAGATGCTTATGTATAAAAATACATAATGTAAGTATATGAACATGAAATATCAATACCAATATATATATATATATATATATATATGAAAATCAAAAGAATGAAAGTAGTATGCTTACAAAGTATTGTGGATGATTGGTGAATAAGAACACAATAAAAACCCTAGATTATCAAGTATAAGCCCTATCTTATGAAACCCTTTCGGTTAAGTCCATAGATAGGTAACCAACTTACAAAAAGTTCTAATGTTAGGTAACGGACTTTGAAAAATATCATTATAAGCCATGAAACTTGTTATGACTTGTTAAAATAGGCAATGTGATCGTTTTGAGTGCCACATCAGCATTACGAGCCTACTAATTTGCCACATGTTCAAGTCTCACGAGGGTAAAATTGTCATATGCTTATTCTAATAAAAATATTAGACTGGTAACATTTTTTTCTACATATTTGACCTTTTCATGATTATTTCTTTTAAATTATACTAACATAAATGTATAAAATATGTATATATACTGCCACAACCTATCTTAACCTTCATTATCATCATCTTTGACCTTCAAGTAACTTCATTATCAATTTTTCACTCAGTAGCATCATATGTATCATCATCATCATCGTCGAACATCATATGCATCATCATCATCAATCATCATCATCTTCATATGCCTCGCCATCGACGTCGGATCTGGTGGCTACACCACCATTCGCTAGCCCATTTGGAACCAGGTCTGACACCCCCATCACCATCCAACACCACCCATCTACACCACCCATCAACCAGCACCTTAGCCCATAAAAAGAGACAAAAAGAGGTGGGTTTCTAATTATTTTATTGGTTAACTGATGAATAGGTGATGATGGTTTTAAAGAGTGGTGTTATTTTTACGGGTAAACAATATAATTGCATGTTCACTGATCTTGTGGTCTTGATACAAGATATAATAATTATTAACTGGATGAGGGTGATGAATGTCTTGATATAAGCCATTGAATTGAATTGAATTTTTGATTATGGAAATAGGAATTAGGATTATAAATGAGGGTTTTAGGTGGGTTGGGTTATAAAAAGGGGGTGGGTTGATACCAATTATTAACTGGCTAAAAAAAGAAAATTGTGACGTGAAAGGTAACCCGGTTTCAGCCGGCAACCCTTCCCAATTTCGACCGTTATTACTTATATTGAACTAAATTTGAAAGTTTTGTGGCTTATAATGGTATTTTTCAAAGTTCGTTACCTAACATTAGAACTTTTGTAAGTTGGTTACCTATCTATGGACTTAACCCAACCCTTTAACTAAAGATCTTGTATAACTCAAACCAAAGTATGAAAATCCCTTGTTTATTGTTGTTGATGCTGCGTTTTTTATGAGGGAAAAAGAAGATAATATGTGTTTTAAGTGTAGTGAAATGAGAAGGAAAGAAGAAGTTCTAGTTATGTAAGACTTTTAGAAATAATATCTAGGAGATATTTAAAATATCTAGGAACCAAAAGATCATGGAATTATTGAAGGTAGGAGGGGGGTTGGCGTGTGAATGGAAGAGAAGCAAAGAAAAAGTAGTTTGGGTTGGTATTGTAAGAGATTATGTTAGATTATGTCTACTAGTTGGTAAATATTAAGTGTAGTGTAGGAATTTATGGTATTTTGTGCATAACTACATTAAGGGCTGATTTGTTTAAGTTAAATGAGGAGTGAAAATGTTATTTTGATAGTATATGAGTATTTGAAGGTATTGGTAAATGTGGTATAGTTTACATGCATGCAAAAAGGTTCTCAAAATGCGAAACGTAACGTTTTACGTAACGTATAAATATAAAATATGAAAAGTTATAAATTATTTTCGTAAAAATAATATATAACACCCCGTGTTTTAGGGTCATTGTACGACGTCAATAAATTCACTATTTATTTTTAGTATTGTACGCGTTTGCTTTTAAATCGTAATCGTTAAGTTAAATCGCGTAAGCTAAATAGTATCGTTCAATATAAACGGGCATCAAACAATTAAATGTTTACATCAAGAAAGTGTTAAGTAATTATTTTGAGGATAATTATTAACTTTGTTCATTTTATTTTTATTGGTTGCGTAAAGTATTTACGTTTCGCGATAAAAATACGTTTAGGCATACCCGGAACCACCAAAACGTTTCTACGCTTCAACAAATACCCACAATTATACCCAATACTCAAAATTCACAAAATATCATCACCTATATCAATATAGGGCCGGATATGGATAAAAACATATGAGATAATATCTTAAAAATCTTGCAAAAATCTTCTAAAGTCTTGTACAACACAACCTAATTAAAACCTTACTAACTATGTATAGTGTTTGCTTATTTTCTTCCTTATTTTACTCATCATGTCTTTCATGAACCTAGACTTATTTACAACTAGTTACAAGATGTATATAAGGCCTTAGCTAGTATGAAATAACACATACACTTTATTTCATAAGGTGAAAAACTTCATTCTCTCCCTTTATCTCTCTCAAAACCCACGGCACACATAAAACACATACATAATCCATACCAAAATTTATTTACCATATTTACAAGTGTTCCTACATGATATCTAAGATAACCTAAGGTGTTTAGAAGGTTTGGTTTAAGATTTACAAGTGTTAAAGCAAGAAGGTTCAAGATTAGGGTTTTGGTGAAATTAGGGTTTTCAATGTGTTGAAAGCTAGGGTTTATTTGCTAAACAAGGGTTTAGATCTTGTTGTTTATCATCACACTTCATATTAAGGTTACCTAAAAACCTTAATCTCTTTACTTTCATGATTTTATGCATATATAATGTTTGTATAGTTAATCACCATCTAAGAACTTATTTACTTGAAAAAATGGATTTTTACACTTGTTTATGTTTTGGTACACTTTTACATATGATATATGGATGTTAATATCATGTTATAATGTATCTATAAGTATGGTACATGTGTGGTTTATGTATAAAAAGTATATATAAACAAGATACCTAAAAAGTGTATATATAAAAGTTCATGAACAAATTAGTATGTAAACTTATAGGTCTTGTAATTCTTGGACAATCTTTGGACTAATCATGGACTAAGGACCATAGGTGTGTAAGACATGTGATATTAAGGGTTGGAATGAACTTGTAACAAAGTGGTTAAACTAAAAAGTTATAAAAACAACTTTTAAACACATTTTTAGAAAATGATCAAAAAGGGGCTGTTAGAATTCAAAAAATAAAGCACTTATTTTATATTTTTATAAAATACTACATCTCATGAGGATTCCAAAAAGTTAAGAAACTCGAAAAATCGATTTATAACGAAGGAGATACGTAATTTACAAGTTACGCGTTTATAAAAGAAATTTTATAAAAACAAGTTACAAACTACCTCTGATATATAATATTGGTTATTTTTATCAGATAGTACATATTTTTAATATTCCAAAACATTAAGAATCGTAATTTTTAGATCAATAACGAAGGAGTTATGAATTACGCAAGTTTACGATAATAAATACTTTTATAAAAATAAATTTATAAAAGTTACTGTTCATCTCAGACATGGTTATTTTGAAAACATTATTAATTAGATAGAACTTTTAATTACGAAGACTTACTCGAAAGAATCACTAAAAACGGAGTTAAAACGATTAAAATACGATATTTATGAGTTTACGACGACTAATTTTATAAAAATAATTTTATAAAAGTACATGAACAGTAAAAATCACTGTTCACCAAGGGACTCAAATATTGAAAATATAATATTTTGATAACTCGTCTTAATACGAAAGCGTAGACGTAAGAAACGTACAAAACGAGCTTAAAACGAGAAAGTTACGCACTATTTTATAACTTGTGCACTATTTCCTGACATGAATAGTGTTGGTTTGTTTTTAATAAAAGTTTTTGCGAAACATTTTGGAATCACTTAAATAATATTTATACTTGTTTTAAACTTTATAAATATTATTTTACAAAGCGATTGAACTAGTTATGCGATTATACGAGTTCAGATACATGGTATTTATTTATCAAATGCGATTTACTCATTATTTCACAAATACAATTAGATTGTGATGTAGCTATATAGAATTATATACATTATTAGTTATTCAAAGTGCTTAGTACTCATACGACCTATGATTAATTAGGTTGCATTTGGGCATTTTAGTGGCGCATTTTCTGTTTGTGATTTACATTATCGATTCATTCACTCGAGGTGAGTTTATAGCCCTACGTTTTACTTGTTTTACATATACTTTACAACTTTTGGGGTGAGAACATGCTTGTTACCAATTCCATTTACATGATTGGTTTGAATTCATTACATGTGCATTTACAATTCGTTTTACAAACTGGTCTACATACTTAATTACTTATTTTGGGACGAAATACTTTGCTTGTTTCACTTTACTTTTGAAAACAAGGACATTACTTTACTTTTACCCAAATGATTACGGATTAGCTTAAGCGGATTGAACTGTGAATTACCTGGAGGGTGAGCGCGAATGTTATTAAATAGATCTATTCGGGTGTGACAGCCCCGTTCGGGTGATTAGCTATCACCGGGCAAACGAACGTTATAGCATGTCGAAGCACAACATTTACACGAACACGAACAATTATAGTGCCTTGAATAAAGTGGCATATATATGAGTCTACGCAACAGTTTCATGAACTTAGAGTAATCGTAATCATTGTTTTATACACACAGGAATATTTACGTTGCCTTGAATAAAGTGGCAATACATACTTTGAACAATGGGGGTCCAACTATACATACGTTTTTGTGACTATTTGGGGATTGAAATGGTCATGCATACTTTACAACTCTTTGATTTATAACATTCATACATATGTTTTTGTGACTATTTGGGGGATTAAAATAGTCATGCATACTTTATAACTCTTGATATATAACATTCATACATACATTTTGGGGAACATACAAGGATTGAAATAATTATACATACTTTACGAAACTTTGGTTCAACATTTATACATAAACAAACCTATGAACTCACCAACTTTATGTTGACACCTTTAAGCATGTTTTTCTCAGGTGAATTAGATGCTTGACTTATGTGATGTGCATTGGAGTCTAAACAATACAAGATTACTTTTTAAACGACACAGTTAGGGGTCGTTCTCTCATGACTTGAGCAATGGTATTATGAAGTAACGCTCCTAGAAACACATTCCGATGTGACCCACTTTTGGGGGTGTTACATAATATGACACTTGTTTGACATAAACTTTTATTTGTTTGATGTCGGTTTACGTTGAATGTTGATTTTTAGTTTACGCGATTTAACTAAACGATTGAAATTAAAAATGAACGCGTAAAAGTTTAAAATAAATAATTGAATATTTATTGACGTAAAATGACTCGAAAATGTGGGTTGTTACAATCTCCCCGTGTTAAAAGAATTTCGTCCCGAAATTCAGTTTGAGTTGCCTTCCGAAGTGGTGTTTGTGAAGAGGTGCGGGTACTTGTTGCGGAATACTTATGTTAATCCTCCAAAACATGGTAACCAACTTCGTTTTCTTAATATAGAGAGATTCATTGGTACGGGTTTTAACTCCTTGATTATTCTATGAAAGGTTTTGTTCTCAATGTTCTCTTTTCTAATTGTTTCAGCTTGGCCATTCAAGATTTGTGATGGTGGATTCAACTTATTGTTGTGACTAAAGTTTGAATCCTATTGGTCTTATTCGTTTTCTTTCAGTTTAAAGCGTCATCTATAACATTCTCCTTTCCAGAGTGATAACGAATTTATACCTATGATGGTGTAGCATTTAATAAGTTCTATAGTATCACGTCAAGGTTGAATGAGTGATTTTGTAAATTCCTTAATGGCGGCTAAACTCGTTGGCGGATTGTCCTAGGGCGACTAGTGATGCGTCTTGACTTTTCGGCTTAAGTTTTGATATGAGATGTTGTCGACTTTATATAGTAAGGTGGTGTAAAGGTCTACTTAGTTATTATGATGACCATCATGTTTTATAAATATGCACACAAAATTTTTGTATTTCAGGGATATAAGTGGAAAATTAATTTTGACAAAAGTTTCAAGGTGACTACTCTCAGCATAGCATGGTCCTTCCTAAATTATACGTAGGTGATCAGGCCATGTATATTTGAGGACTAATGATGAAATGCTCATTTTCGTCAAAAATAGTGTTATGTATAAAGAAGTATCAAATAAAATTTATAAGATGACAAAATGATTCACAATATGGATGTAAGGTTGTTTATAGGATGACAACAAAATGGTTTGCGAGAAAATCGTAAGATGATTTACAAGACAATAGCTAAATATCTCATGGGGTGATAGTAAAATAATTTATGTGATGAAAAATGGTTTCATAACGTAAGAACAAGATGATTCATAAGGTGACGGTAAAAGTAATTTATAAAGCGTTTGTAGAATGGTTTATGAAATGTTAATTCGTTTGGTGATAGCAAGATAATTATCAATGATTTGTAAAACAGCTTATCATATGATAGTGAAATAGTTCATAAAGTCGTTGTAAAAATACTTGAAGGGCTCTAATAGTTTAAGGAGTGGCTTGCATAAATGATTAGAGAGTTAAAGTAAAATCGACGAAGTTTTCATGACACATGAGTTTGATAGATAGTTTAAAATCATCCTCATAGTACAATGAACATGTAAAAGGAAGTATAACGTGAATTCCTTAAAGGAAATAGAGTCTATGATGGTTTAAACTTAGGTTTCACTAGGTAAGACGGGTCACAAAATGACATAGGTGTTTTAACAATATGAGGTGGGTGTTCAAATTCAGAGTTGAATGGTAAGGTAACTAATGGAATTGGCGGTCTGTGATATGTTTCAATGTTATGTAAATGGTATTATGTAAAATCATGAAAAGGGTTTAAACACCACTGTGTCATTCGCAATGTCTTGAGAAAAGTCATAGTATTTATATAGATAACTCTTATATAAATAAGTGTAAAAATATACGCAAGAGAAGGTAAGCTTATATATAAGTCATGTAAGCAAGTAGTGTAAGCAAGTAATGTAAGCAAGTAAGCAAATAGTGTGTATGCACATGAAAAAGTTTGATGTGATGCAATGTTTGTGAAAACGGTTATAGTCTAGGTAAAATATGCAACCTAATTCTCTATAACCTTGGCTCTAGATACCAATCTATAACACCTCCAAAATAGGTCGCAGTGAAAATATGTCCGGGAGCGTTACTTTATAATACAACAACACAAGATATGATAGAACGACCTCTAAAAGAGTCGTTTGAAAAGTGATCTCGTTGATTTAATTGAATTTGAACTTGTTATAATCTTTGTCCCAAAGTTGCATCAAAATAAAAGATTGAAAATGAGACAACGAGATTGGATTGTTTGAATGTATGTAGAAATCCATGAATGTAATCTTGCAAAGTTTAGACTCCGATGCACATCAAGTAAGCCAAGCATCTATTTCACATGAGAAAAACATGCTTAAAAGTGTCAACATAAAGTTGGTGAGTTCATAGGTTTGTGTAAGTATGAATGTTGAAATTTAAATATTTGTAAAGTGTAAAAGTGTAAGTATGAATGTTGTATGAATGTTGAAAATCAAAGATTTGTAAAGTGTGTATGACCATTTTAACCCGATATAATAGTCACAAAAATGTAAGTATGAATGTTGAAAATCAAAGATTTGTAAAGTGTGTATGACCATTTTAACCCGATATAATAGTCACAAAAATGTAAGTATAATTGTTGGATCAACGACTTCATAAAGTGTGTATTGCCTAGTATGCAATATCCCAAAGAGTGATTACGATTACACTAAGTTCATGACACTGCGGCTCCAACTTGTATTGTATGCCAATCTTTTCAGGCACTGTAAGTGTTCATGTGTATGTAGTTCAATGTTTCCGCCATGATATAACATTCGTCAGTTTAACCCGTCGAACTAGTGAGCGCTACTCAACCGAACAGGGATGTCAATCCCAAATAGATCTATTTTATAACATTCACTCTTACTCCATCGTAATTAATAGTTCATGCCACTTAAGCTAATCCGTAATCATTTGAATGAAAGTAAAGTTATTGCGTCCATAAGTGAAAAAAAGTGATGTATCCCACCGCGAGTTATGTAAATGCGTATGTAAATGAGTTTGTAATCAATCATGTAAATGAGTTTGTAAACGTTCATGCAAAAGAGTTTGTAATCAATCATGTAAATGAGTTTGTAAGTAAGTTATGAAAACAAGTATGTAACAATTTGTAAATGCGCATGTATTCTCACCCTAAAAAATGATAAAGTATATGTAAAACGAGTAAAACGCGGGGCTATAAACTCACCTCAAGTGAAATGTATTGAATATAGAAAATGAATAAAATGAAACGTCACGAATGATCCGGAATGCGACCTAATTATTTATAGGTCGTATAAGTGTAATGTATTTAAAATAAATACAACAATGTACATTATCAAGTAATATCACCACCTAATATTTTTCGTTTAGTTATAAGAGTTGAAACAATGTTTAAGTTGCGTTTGCTATTTAGTGACCAAGTATACGTCTTTGAAACATTTTTTAATAACTATAAAATTAATTATAGTCATTTCGCTTGATTAGAATTTTTATTATTTATAAAGTGTCACAATATATAGTTCAAGTGTTTTATAAAATAATATTTATAAGGTTTTATACCGCGTATAAATATTATACAAGTAATGCTAAAATATTTTCTAAAGTTTTTATAGTCCAAACGAACCAACACTATTCATGTCAGGAAAATAGTGTAGAAATTTTATATAATAAGATATCTAGTTTCCATGATGATTTTACTCATTTTTACACACTTTTGGGCTTAGAAAATCACATTGTTAAAGTAAAATATCATTTCGATTAACATTGTAGTTTTATATTTAAGCTGATTCGGACCCGAAAGCCCTCAAAAATACCATTTATGATTCTGGCAGCTTTATGCCGAAAACTTGTTTTGCTTGTATTGTTTCAAATCTAGTTTTGGCCATAACTTCTTCGTTTTACATTCGTTTTTCGAGTTCTTTATATGCACAGAATCGTGTTAAGATGCACTAACATATTTTTAAGGTTTTGACTCGATAAAATGCCTACAGCTAACTGTTCTATAGCTGTTGTCCCTATAAGTATTTTAACCCTTTTCGCCAAGTATTTCTACTTCATTTTCATACCACAAATCCACTAGTCTATATACCTCAACCACTTTTAAAATCCATAATCATCCACTAACCTAATCTCATCCAACACTTCACAATATCATGAAATAATTATAAGATCATATAAACTAGTTAACCTAACCACATGTCTATAATCATAAGTAAGTGGTGTTCTTGCTTTATTTGCAAATGTTTATAAAAGTAAACTAATTGGTGATATAGGTTTATAATTAAGATGCTTATGTATAAAAATACATGATGTAAGTATATGAACATGAAATATCAATTTCAATATATATGAAAATCAAAAGAGTGAAAGTAGTATGCTTATAAAGTATTGTGGTTGATTGGTGAATAAGAACACAATGAAAACCCTAGATTTATCAAGTATAAGCCCTAGCTTATGAAACCCTTTAACTAAAGATCTTGTATAACTCAAACCAAAGTACAAAAATCTCTTGTTTATTGTTGTTGTTGCTGCATTTTTGATGAAGGAAAAGGAAGAGAATATGTGTTTTAAGTGTAGTGAAATGAGAAGAAAAGAAGTTCTAATTATGTAAGATTTTTAGAAATAATATCTAGGAGATATTTAATATATCTAAGGAACCAAAAGAATATGGAATTATTGAAAGTAGGAGGGGGGTTGGCGTGTGAATGGAAGAGAAGCAAAGAAAACGTGGTTTGGGTTGGTAGTGTGAGAGATTGTGTAAGGATATGTCTACTAGTTGGTAAATATTAAGTGTAGTGTAAGAATTTATGATATTTTGTGTATAACTACATTAAGGTCTGATTTGTTTGAGTTAAATGAGGAGTGAAAATATTATTTTGATAGTATATGAGTATTTGAGGTTATTGGTAAAGGTGGTATAGTTTACATGCATGCAAAAAGGTTCTCAAAATGCAAAACGTAAACGTTTTACGTAACGTATAAAAATAAAATATGAAAAGTTATAAATTATTTTCGTAAAAATAATATGACACTTGTTTGACGTAAACTTTTATTTGTTTGATGTCGATTTACGTTGAATGTTGATTTTTAGTTTACGCGATTTAACTAAACGATTGAAATTTAAAGTGAACGCGTAGAAGTTTAAAATAAATAATTGAATATTTATTGACGTAGAATGAATCGAAAATGTGGGTTGTTACAATGTTAAACCCAAACGAAAATAAATGATTACAAGTACCATGTCAAATCCAACTGTCTTATTTAACACACAAACACACATAAATAAATTGTCTTAAAACACACAAATAGATAACCATAAAATGAAAGTTAACATTGTTTTTGTTATTGCACCAACAAACTGGTGTTAGTTCATTTGCCATTTCCTCTCCTACATGCTCTCTTATTCCTTTGACCTCTAACATCCACTGTTGTTTGTGATCCCACTAGCTGACTTGTGCTTTGGATACCTCAGTTGCCACCTTATCTGGTACTCTTTCCTTTCTTGCTTTATTATTCCATTTTCCACTGACTTGGCTCTTTCTTAAACATGTACAACCTCTCCTATTATGTCCATTTCCACCACACTTACCATAAGAGACTGCACCACCCTTCTTTGACATCTTGCCACCCTTCACCATCATCTTTACAACTTTTTCAGCAATCTCATCTTTGTGCACTCTTCTCTTTTTCCTCGGTCTACCTATAGGAACATGGTGGTTAGGGGGCAGTAACAAGCTAGGGATCCTGTATTTTGGTCAAAAATGCTACCATTAACAGGTTCAACCTTATACCGATACATCTCATTCGATGTGCTTAACCAATAACATTGTGCCACCCAATACCCTAGTATCCCAACCTCTTTGCCAAGAGATGTCATGTTGTACATTGTGGCAACAACATGTTTGCATAGCATGCCAGTTAGCTCCCCTCTCCTACATGTACAATTCCTAAGAGTTATATTCACAACACATTTATCATTCCAAGGTCCCTTACATTGGTATGTGTCACCCTCATTCCATATAACCGAATAACCATTTGCTTTTTGCTTAATGACCCCAAAAATTGCAGTTGTAGTTTAGCTTAATGACCCAAATGAATGTGCCACAGTTTTCAAGATGTTGTTGGTTTTGCTTGTGATTTAGAAGTTTAGGGAAGAAAATGAAACGAATTACTTAGATCAAAAGGAAACAAGGGGTTTATTGGGTTTTGTGATAGTTGTCGGGTGGGTTTTGTGGGCGGGAAATGCGAAATGACGAAAATGCCCTCACGTGTAGGCCATGTGATGGCACTTAACAGGCAAAAGTAACAATCGTTTGCTTTAATGGCTATTTTGCATCAAAAACCACGCTTTAGAGACAAATGTTGTAAAAACTTTGCTTCCGTGACCAAGTTGCAAATTTTAAAAACCTAGAAGTACGAAATTTGCAATTTACCCTTTTAAGAAAAGGCATTATGTGTTCACACGCCATCAAAATAAGATTCACACACCACCTAATTTTTTTTATTTTTTCTAATTTTTTTAAAACTGCGAAATAAAAACTTGGAACATAAATTAGAAAGTTTGATAAGTCAAAAGTATTAAAACACAAAAAATATGGAGCAGAATACTATAATAACTATCTTTGTTCTGTTAATAAAATCACCAAAACTGCCCCAAAAAAATGCAAGACAGGACCACAAAGTCAAAATAGTAGAAGACAAAATATACAGAACAAAAAAACATTATAAACTGTCTTGTCTTGTCAATAAAAGAGGATAATAAGGGTGTGAGAGGTAAGTGGTGTACAAAGCCTTTAACATTAAGAAAAACCATAAGGCTGGTTTTATCAACCCCGTGACCATGTCACAAAAGGTCCGATGAGGCCATGAGTCACGCTTGAGGCCACTAATATGAGCATGAGTCACGCGCCACAAGGCATCAAGTTAGCTCACGAAGGCGAGCAAGAAACTTTTGGGGGCATTGTGAATATGTGAGCCATCCCAATGTAACTTTTATAAATAAATAAAAAACTGTTTTCTTCACTATCATTTTATTTACCTGTAAATACCTCTTAAACTTCAACATTTTTAAATACAACTTTAAATTATATACTTTCTACTCTCATTATCATTTTCACTAACAAAATGTGTCAACAAAATACTCCCCGCAACATAAACTGTCAACAACGAAGGACAAACCGAGACACTCCCCCGACATCGGAAAGAATATTTAGTCTCCAAAATATTCCACCGACAACCCAACAAATTAACTTCGAGCACCACTTACATTTTAGTTTACATTTTTTATTTATCTATGTAGTTTAATTATTTCTGTAACGTTTTTAATTTATAATAATAAAAGTTTTAGTTTTTAATAAAATAAAGGTTTGTCTGGTGAGTGTTTCGGTAACTGATAAAGGTGAATGTGAGAAGAAGTGAGAGTAAAAAGTTGGAGAGAGAAAACTTATTTATCGCTGATGTGTCCGGTAAAGAGGTGTTTTTTCGGGTGAGTGATAAAAGCATCATACTATCTCCGTCCTTAAATTATTGTCTGCTAATGAAAAATACACAGTTTAAGAAAAAACATTATTATTACAGTTTTTTTTTATTTTATAAAATGACAGTTTACCTTTAATTAATTAATTTAAAATTTCTTTAATATTTATAATAATAACCTCAAAGTAAACTCGAATTAAATTATAATTTAGGTCAACTTAAAATAAAATAAAAATAGTGAACCATAAATTTTGGACAGACAGAAATGCCAAACCCCGTAACGTTTTGACATAAACAAATTGAGTCTGGCACGCAAGTCAAGAAAGAATCAAAATCACCACTGAATCTCTTTTCAACTTCTTGCTGAAAAGAACAACTTCAACATTTCCCGATCACCAAACCAACTTCCCAAACACCACCGATCACATGGAACCCAATCCATCACTACCCCCAACCAAACAAAACCCAAATCCAAACACCCCTAAACCCAACAACAACCGAAGAGACTTCCTAACCCATCTGGAATCATACCTATCCAAACGCGACGGTGTAGACAAACTCTTGAAAATCACACGCTACGCCACCAAAATCATCTTATCATCCAACACAATCACCATATCCAAACACCCCTTAATCCACACTCGTCTCAAAACCTTCGAAACAAACGTGGGCATAAGCCGAAAAGCCTTCCGTATAGGAAAGTTCATACAAAATGTCAATTCTTTAAGATCGTTAAACCCGGAAACTAAACAAGACCTCATAATGGCTTTGATAGCATATAGTTGTGAAGGGGTGTATTATTTTGTGGAACAGTTTGTTTGGTTAGTTAAGTCGGGTTTATTAGATAAAAAATATGGGTATAAGTTACAGCTAATTAGTGCTTGGGCTGAACTGTTTGGTTATTTCGGGAGTGTTTGGTTAAAAGTTAAGGAATTAGATAGGATTAAAAGAGATGAGGAGTGTTTGGTTTCGAGTATTGAGATTACGAGTTTGCGAGGGGAGGGGGACGGGGAGGGTGTTGAGGTGGAGAAATTGAGGAAGTTGAGGGAAAAGAAGATGTTGAAAAAGCTGTCGGTTGTTCAAGATGTCGCGGATGGTTTGATGGCAGTTGCGGATGTGAGGGATGGGAAAGGGGCGTTGTCCGCGCCGTTGTTGTTGGCGTGTGCTGGGATGGTGTCTGCGGTTATTAGTACTCATAAGAATTGGTTGTCTTGTTGAGGATTGATTGATAGGTGATTAACTTGAAAATTGAAATTGATATGAATAAAGGTTGTTTACTAATGTTGATGTTTGATTACACATTTGTTGATTATAAATTGATCCCTATAATTCTGGGATTTCTTTTTTAGCTTGCTTGCAAAGTCTAGTCAAAATTGCTTATATGTGTTTGACGCATACTACAACATTGCAAATTGCGCTAATATTTTTATTGCGCAGTGGTAATGTTGAGCACTGAGATCCGCTAAAATCCACACAAGCACGTTGTTATCACCCCAACTTTGAGCTACAATGCCGGCTTATGGAGACAGGTGGTTGCGCTGGTGATGTGGATATCTAATGCCAAAAAACAGGCACGGTGTCGGGTGCTCTGATTTAAAAACATCAGTCATAGTGTGGTTAATTAATATAAAAATTCTGTTTTTTTTTTAAAGTGGTTAAAAATGAGATCGTATTTTCACAAGGATTATTTTAGGTACTTGTACATTTCAGTTATCATAACAAA
This sequence comes from Tanacetum coccineum, assembly GCA_026074375.1. Taxonomy (NCBI): domain Eukaryota; kingdom Viridiplantae; phylum Streptophyta; class Magnoliopsida; order Asterales; family Asteraceae; genus Tanacetum; species Tanacetum coccineum. The sequence continues at coordinate 81,081 of BQNB010004381.1, read as the reverse complement.
TTTAAACAAATTCATCAAAATAATTTTTTTTTTAACTGTCATCTTAGGAGAAAATTCAGAATATCCCTTAACCATCTGCACGACATCATTCACAGTTGAGGCTACCGCATTTCATCAAACACATGACGTGCAAAAACATAATCAAACACCATTAAGGTTTCACATTTATAAATGGATTCAGAACTCAACAACATACGTAAATCCTCATCGCGCAAATCCTCATCACAACCCCAATCTCCTAATCATCATGACGACCCTAATCTCGAACATGGTCTTATCAACGACGACGACACGTCAACATCCGAACAAGAACAAGAACCCGAAAGCCTTGATAACAAATACGCACCATTTGCACGGCATGACATGTATGGTATCATGGGACGTGGGAGATTACCTTGGTCTCAAAAGATTCTGTTTTTGGTTTCCTTAATGACATTGCTTCCGTTACGTGTCGTGTTTGGTACATTGGTTGTTTGTATTTATTATTTGATCTGTAAGCTTTGTACATTGTTTTTGGCGCCGAAAAAGGAAAGTGAACAAGAGGATTATGGGCATATGGGTGGGTGGAGAAGAAAGGTTGTGTTTTGGTTTGGGAGGATTCTTTCGAGGTTGTTGCTTTTTGTTTTCGGGTTTTATTGGATAAAGGAGACGTTTAGGAATCCCTCAGTTAATGACAGCGAATCCGACAATGAGGTAGCTTTCTATTGTATGATTGATGGGTTATTAATGTTACTGCAAGTTATAATACTTGTTTGTGAAATTTGTGTTACGTTATCTACCGTTTCCTTGGGTCCACCCGTCCTAGCCATATAATCCACAGTCGTGGAAGGCTAGTGATTGACCAAGCTCTGTGGGTCTTGCCGGCTGCTCCGTGGTTGAATGTCTTTTATGAGTGTGAGAGAACCTGTTGAAAATTTTGATCAGAAATCCCAGAACTGATATTTTCATAAATATGTTATGTGGTCTTGCATAACGCGGGAAGATTTCATATTGCCATGTTGGTTTATTATGTTTGTAAAGTTAGAGTATTGGTTTGAAAGTTTGCTATTTTACTATCTTGATAAGGTTATCCTTTCAATCTCTGTGAATTGACGAGCATTTGATTACCTCTGTTCATTTTAATGTTTTTTTTGGGTAAAGGGGAAAACAACCATTGTACTTATTTCAGCCACATTCCATTGTACTTATTGGATTTTTTGGGCTTAATATAAGTTCATTTTAATGTTCAGTTGGAAGCAAATGATAAATCTAAGGAAGTTAAAAGACCAGGAGCAATTATATCAAATCATGTTTCACATATGGATATCTTGTACCATATGTCGTCTTCATTCCCATGCTTTGTTGCTAAGGTTTGTCGGTTTTTTTAAACAAATAAATTTAGTACTTAGTTTGTATGTTGCGTGATATAACTGATATGCTTTACTTTCTTTTTGATGTCGTTGCTGAAGAGATCAGTGGGCAAACTTCCTCTTGTTGGTCTCATCAGGTTGGTTTGACGTACAGCATAATTGGATGTGTAAAATAGGACTTAAGACCATTTTGTACATAGAAATGCTTAGTACATAAAAAAAATTTCTAGTTAATAAGAGATGCTTTTTTTGTTTCTCAGCAAGTGCCTGGGTTGTGTATATGTCCAGCGGGAATCAAAATCACCAGATTTCAAGGGTGTTTCAGGTATTTATCTGCACACATTCTGAACTGATTTGTCAATGCAGTTTTATTCCATTTTATTCAAGTGAATTCATACTAGTTGTTGGAATTATTCTTTTTGGCAATTTGTGTACAATAAAGATATCATCTCTTTTGTTGCTTCCAGGTGTCGTCAATGATAGAATTAACAAATCTCTTCAGGATAAGTCGGCACCCATGATGATGCTATTTCCAGGTTCACGTTTGTTTTGTCTTGCTCTGTCCGACTGTCCCTTATTATTTCTTTATTGTCTTATTTTGGTTGTTTAATTTGATGCTTTGGCGACTTTTGTTGGCTTCATACAGAAGGGACAACTACAAATGGGGATTATATACTTCCATTTAAAACTGGTGCATTTCTGTCAAAAGCTCCTGTTCTTCCTGTTATCTTGAAGTATCCATATCATAAATTTAGCCCAGCATGGGACACCATATCTGGGGTGAGTGTCTATGAATATGAAAAAAGGAAAATATGACTGAACAGTTTGTTCAAATAATAGTTCTACTATTTGTTTCACTTGCAGATGCGTCATGTACTTTTGCTGCTATGTCAATTTGTAAATCATATAACAGTTACGAGGTTGCCGCTTTATTACCCCTCACAAGAAGAAAAGGACAATCCAAAGTTATATGCGGAAAATGTTAGGAGATTAATGGCTCGTGAGGTATGCTTGTTTATTTCTTTCAGTATTAATGTCGTCTTCCTCGGCAAAGAGATATATACATTATTATTTTGGTGGGACATTTTATTGCCTTTGAACTCAAAATTTGTGTATTTTGTAAGAATAAAATGCCAAAAAACTTGTCGTCGTTATTTAGTGAAGTTTCCGTCTTACATATACATATTAGTAGTCAATAACTCATAAGCCAACCAATGCGACATCGTAAAAAGCTACTGGTATATTCTTGATGCTGCAATTGTCATATGGATCAATATGCTTTTGTCATGACTAAATGTAGAGGTCGTTACTGCTGTCTCTTGTAATTCTGATATCTATTTTAAAAGAAAGTCAATGTTTTATTTGGTATGATGCGTGCAGGGGAACCTAAAAATGTCAGATATTGGGTTGGCAGAGAAGAGAGTTTATCATGCAGCTATCCATGGTATGCCTACTGTTTTGCATGCCGATTAATAGGCATTGAAAATAAGGGTGGAGACGACAGTGACCACTCACTAAGTCCCGCCTGGGACGAAAGTGAGATTGCCGTGGCTGTGTGAATGTATATATAATAGTTTAGGTGTGAGTTCGCCATCCTGAATCTGAAGCATTTTCTTTGTCTTTATGCAGGTATGTTTTCTCAAAAAAGATAACCTCAGAAATGTTATGTCAAAAGTAAATACCCATTTATTGTTCTTTTGGTGGGAAAGAAAGACGGGAAGAAAAAGGAAACACAGTATGCTTTCTGTTCTTTGAAAAATGTATGCGATGAAGCACAGACCTGAGATTTGGGAGTTGGTGCATTGTTGAAAATCATAATCCCATTCCTGATTGACTGCTGCAAAAAGTAACATAGTCTAGTGAACATATTTTCAGTAACGGGTTATCGTGTTCCTGATAACTTGTTCATATTCAGAATTGTTGTTAGGATGTTGTTGTTATGTAGCATTTAATTACAATGACATATTTTTAAGTATTTATTTTGCTTTATCTTCTTTCTTGGACTCTTACCTTTCATTTAATGAATTCTGTAACAAATACTGTATTAGATCTAACGAGTTAACTTATGGGTCAAACGGGTCAAACAGTTATCTACTTTGTCATCGTCTTCCTTCTTGTTGCCGTTACTACTACATGTGAACGTCAAAAGCACAATCTTGTCATTCAATCCGTAGTATCAGATAGACAAGTTTTCCTCCTTTATTTGGAGTAAGAACATTCGATATTGGTATCAGTACGATAGTTAAAAAGGGTAAAGTTGAGAGATCCATTTTTCATGGAAAAAGATAAGCCTTTTTTGTAATGTTGTACGCGACGTACTTCATGATAGCTAATGTTGACCAATTTAAGTATATATATAAAAACGCCGTCTCACTATTTTGTTCCCTCTCACAACTCACCTTGTTACCAACATGAGAGAATCTCGACCCTTTTTCTTTTATATGTCTATTGTTTGCAACCTAATTCATAATCCAAATAAATTAAGAACTCTGTCCAAATGATCTTAGAACTCTATGATGATATTTTTATACATATAAAAGCTACCAAACCAAACCAAGCAAAAAAATACCTAAACCTTAGAAATGTGGATAATTAACATAGTAGGGGTGTTCGAATTTTTTTTTAACTGAACTAACCGAACAAAATTTAACTAAACAACCCGAACCGATGAACACCCTAAACATCAAAATGGAAAAAGGTTAGCTAATGGGCCAATGTGATGTGAAGGTTAGCTGGGCTGTAAGAGTTTGATGGGAATTAAAGTGGTATAGCCGTTGTTTGTTTTCTTCACTTTATTTGGTTGGCTTTGGATACTTTAAAGTAACGGTAACAGGATACCCCTCCACTTCCCACTCGTAACCAAACCACGAATGCTACCCATCGCCTACCTTTCAAAACAAAAAAAGTTCACCTACTTTTTTAAACCATAGTTTTCTAAAGTAGAAAGAAATAATGAGATTTTGATCACAATTATATAAACACCTCTTGTATGTTAGCATGATTGTTGTTATTAGTTCTGTTGTGTCTTAGTTATGTGTAATTTGCGTATCAATTTTATAAAACTGTACACTTTGGGCATTTGATACTAATGTCGTATTTCTATAATTATTTCCTTAGTGAGATACAGTATAATATAAACATCTTGGCAATGATTATGTACGTGAATACCTGTTATGTGGCGTTTAACATATTTGAGCTTACAAGATATACTCGAAATTTATAATGCGGCAGCTTGCATCACAAAGACTCGTCACCTATCTAACCGAGCTCAAACTTAGGCTAAGTATCTCAAGCCGAGATCGAACCTGTCAAGCTCGAGCTCAAACTTCGGTCAACTCATTTAGAACCCTCATCATCTATGACATAAACATTACATCACTATATCAAATATCATCTAAAATGTAATTATAAAAAAAAAAAAAGAAGCC